>JAOTQJ010199431.1:0-20231 GCA_025642045.1 Solanum sejunctum | reverse complement strand
ACCCATCACCCTAGTGAATGAGAAATAAACCCCTCATTTAGGTTGGTGATGATCGCACCCATCACCCTAGTGAATGAGTATAAATACCCATATGATTGGTTATGATCGAACCCATCACCCTAGTGAATAAGTATAAACCACCATCCAGTTACCCGACTGTTTTCCCCCTAGTTGGGCATGGTCTATGCAATATAGGATTCATCATAAGCTGTAATGCAATACCTCATATAGGAATAATCATGTTCGTAAGCTTATTTCATCATCATTTCATCACCATATAATCATCATAACATCATTCATATCATATCTCATGCTTTGGACCTTCAATTCCTCAAAAAACCATAACCAGACATTTTATCAAGCACCTTGGGGGTATGTAATGGGGATAAAAGAGCATGCAATTTAAAGATAAAATCGTATAGGAAAATCAGTGGTAAAACCTTTAATGAATACCTTGCAATACCCCCAAGACATTCATATCAAAACCCCTCACTAAATCAAATATTAGATCTAAGATTTGAATCTCAAAACATGCTAAAACAACCATACTTTCATGTATTAGAATCACTGTGCAGTAAATTTCTCAATATTTAAGACCCATATATAAAATCAACTTTAAATCATGCAATAATAAGTAAAAGAGGATTTAGGAATCATGGATGAAAGGACCCAATAGTTCAACACCACATACCTTAGCTTTGGAGAAGTTCATGCTGAAGGTTGACAATGGAGTCTTGAAGCTTGAAGAGAATCCTTAAATTCGAATGAGGGTTGTGGGACTTGGTTTTGAGAGTAAAATAAGTCTAAGTGTGGGAATGGGTTTTGGAAAATGTGTAGGATGATATAAGAATAAAATAATTCTAAGTATAAGTGAAAACATGCTTGGGAAATTTGGATACAACACTTAGAAAAAATATTGAGTAGGCTAAAAAAGGACGATGCCTAAATACACATCTCCGTGTAGCCTCCAATTCCGCGACGCAACAAGCTCTCTGGAAATTGCATCATGTGCAATTTCATAAATTGATTTTGCTGCTTTGAAATTAAGATTATACCCTTGTCACCCGAACTTGGACACTCCAAACAAGAATATGAAGTTGGATTATCGAAAAACCAAATGGATTTTTAGATATAAAGAAATCAAAATTTTTGCCATTCTGAGGCATGTTTTGGGAACGTTTTGGGGTTGTTTCAATATATCACCATTGGGAACATTCATCCCTGAATGTAAAAGAGACGTACAAGACAAGAGTGGTCATAAACAAATCAGCCCCAACAAGAATGCAACATAACATGTAAAACACCATTTTCTAATTCTCAACATAAGTGTAAAATCATCATAAGTTTACCAACTTAAACATGAATGCATATGAATGACTTAGGGGATGAAATTAAGGCTTAAAGTCACATATGAAACTTAGGAGTAGTACCTTAGGCTCGAGTGGAGTGGAAGAGATAAGGGTACCGCTTTTGCTTGTCCACTTTGGCCTCCCAAGTATCACTTTTGACTTGTTGGTTCTTCTAAAGAACCTTAACGGATGCTACCTCCTTGTTTCTCAATATCTTTACTTGCCTATCCAAGATATAACCAATACCTACTCATAAGTTAAGTTATCCTCAACAGTACCCATAACATCAAGAGGAACAATAGCATTAGGATCACCAACACATTTTCTCAACATAGAGACATGGAATACCGGATGTACCAAATTTATTTCACTAGGCAACTTCAACTCATAAGCTACCATGCCAACCCTCTTTATCACCTCATAAGTACCGACATACCTTAGACTCAAATTCCCATTTTTATCAAACTAGACCATAACTTTCATTAGAGAAACCTTCAAATAGAGCTAATCACCCACTTGGATTCTAGGTCCCTTCTCCGTACATCGGCATAGGATTTTTGACGACTTTGAGCTGCCCTTAATCTTTCACTAAACATATTAACCTTCTCAAGAGCACTATAATCAGATCTGGCCCCAACAAATCCACCTCTCCAACCTCAAACCAACCCGCCGGTGATCTACAATGTCTCCTATAAAGAGCCTCAAAAGGAGCCATACCGATGCTAGAGTGTTAGCTATTGTTATAGGCAAACTCAATCAATGGGACATGGTTATTACAACTACCTTTAATCTCCAAGACACAAGCTTTAAGCATATCTTCAAATGTTTAAATTGTCCTTTCGGCTTGGTCATCCATTTGACGGTGAAAGGCCATACTAAGGTGAACTCTGGTTCCAAGGCCCCTTTCAAAAGATCTCCAAAAGTGTGAGCTAAATTATGCAACATGATCCGATATAATGTATAAGGTAACCCCATGCAACCTCACTAACTCATGGATGTACAACCTTGCATACTTGTTAGTCCCATATGTAGTCTTGATCAATAAAAAGTGAGCCGATTTTGTCATCCTATCAACCACCACCTATATGGAATCAAAACCTTTCCCAGTCTTGGGCAACCCAACAACAACACCCATGTTAATCACCTCTCATTTCCAAGTAGGAATCTCTATATCTTGGGTTAGGCGACTGGGCCTTTGGTGTTCAGCTTTGACTTGTCGACAACTATGGCAACCGAAAACAAATTTGGCATTATCTCTCTTCATGCCTCCCTACTAATACACTTCCCTCAAGTCTATATACATTTTGGTAGAGCCAGGGTGGATAGAATAAGAGGAATTATGGGTTTCATGAAGCATTCTGCCCCTCAAACCATCAATATATGGCACACACAACCTACCTTGGTGTCTAAGGGCCCTATCTCCCCTTTGGGAGAAAACCTCTATCTTGCCCTCTCTTACCAAGGCCTTCAACTCAAGCAAGGAGGAGTCTAGATCTTGTTTAGCTATCAACTCATCAACAAGGAAGATTTAGAACCTTCAACAACACCATCATCCACATCCTCCAACCTCACCCCCAATTTAGCTAACCTATGCACCTCCCTGGCTATCTCCCTATCACCACCATCCACATGAGCTAGGCTACCCATTAACACTCGACTCAAAGCATCCGCCCACAACATTAGCCTTACCCGGATGATAATGTACACTCATGTGATAGTACTTAAGGAGTTATAGACACCGTCTTTGCATCAAGTTAAGATCTTTTTGATTGAAAACATATTGAAGGCTCTTATGGTCGGTGAAGACATCAACATGCACCCCATACAAATAATATTGCCAAATCTTAATGCAAACACCATGGAGGCTAATTCAAGATCATAGGTAGGGTAGTTCTTTTCATGCATCTTAAGTTACCTAGAAGCATAGGCTATGACCTTACCATTTTGCATTAGTACCACAAGATTGGAGTAGCACTGTCTAACCATGTGGAGGAGGAAGAGGATGATCAATTTGGGTACCAGTTCCTACATGGTAATATCATATAGATAAGAGTATGGGTTAGTACGTTTGAATGTACTAAGTATGTGGGATGCAATGCAACAATAGATAGATATCACAATGCAAGACGATAAGTAATAGACATAGTATAGCAATATGACATGGATGATCAATGCATAAGTAAAACATGCTAAGTAAATCATGCTTGTATATAATATCATATGTGAATATGAGAACAAGCTAGCTCTCCAAGGTACAAACCCTTCGGTAGGTTAGTGATGATCGCACCCATCACCTTAGTGAATAAGTATAAACCCCCATCCGATTGGTGATGATTGCACCCATCACCCTAGTGAATTAGTATAAACACCCATCTGCTTGGTGATGATCGCACCCATCACACTAGTGATAAGTATAAACCCCCATCTGGTTATCCGTCTCTTTTCCCCCGGGTTGGGCATGTTCTATGCAATATAGGATTCATCATAAGTTCTAATGCAATATGTGATATAGGAATAATCATGTTCATAAGCTTATTTCATCACCATATAATCATCATAACATCATTAATATCATATCTCATACTTTGGACCTTCAATTCCTTAAGAAACCATAACCAGACATTTCATCAAGCACCTTGGGGTAAATAATGGGGGTAAAAGAGCATGCAATTTAGAGATGAAATCATGTAGGAAAATAAGTGGTAAAACCTTTAATCAATACCCTGCAATACTCCCAAGACATTCATATCAAAACCCCTCATTAAATCAAATATTAGATCTAAGATTTGAAGCTCAAAATATGCTAAAACAACCATACTTTCATGTATTGGAATCACTTTGCAGTAAATTTCTCAATATTCAAGAGAACCTATAAAATAAACTTTAGATCATGCAATATTAAGTAAAGGAGGGTTTAGGCACCATGGGTGAAAGGACCCAATAGTTCAACACCATATACCTTAGCTTTGGAGAAGTTCTTGGTGAAGGTTGACAATGGATACTTGAAGTTTGAACAGAATCCTTAAATCCAGATGAGGGTTTTGGGACTTGGTTTTTGAGAGTAATACAACTCTAAGTGTGGGAATAGGTTTTGGGAAATGTTTATAGTGATATAAGAATAAAATAATTCTAAGTATAAGTGAAAAAATGCTTAGGAAAGTTAGGCCCGACACTTTGAAAAAATATTAATCAGGCTTAAAAAGAACAATGCCCAATATTCAAATCTCCGCGATACGTAAACTCCAATTACACTGCAATTTCATAAATTGATTTCTTTGCTTTAAAATCGAGCTTAGACCCTTGTCACCCTAACTTAGACCCCCCGAACAAGAATATGAAGTTGGATTTTCAAAAAACCAAATGGAGTTTTTGATATAGAGAAATCAAAATTTTAGGCATTCTGAGACACACTTTTGGGAACTTTTTGTGGTTGTTTCATAGGGTATGCTAAGTACATAAAGAACCTGGTCATTAAAAAGTGCATTGTGAGTCAGGAGCTCTCCCAAGAGCTTTAGCATCATACTACTATCGCTATGAGGTCCTCGGTTCAGAAGTGAGAAGATCTCGGTTCTTTCACCATACACTACACCATTGGAGATGTGGAGTTCGTAAGGGCACTATGTAATCTAGGTGAAACGACCCCAAAAAATGCCCGAAAATGTGCCTTAGAATGCCCAAAAATTTTAATTTTACATATCTCAAAATCCATGCGCGATATCAAAAATACAACTTCATATTCTTGTTAAGGGGGTAAAAAGTAGGGGGAAAAGGGTCTAACCCCGATTTAAGAGCAAACAATTAGCAATTTGAATTTTCATAATTTTCTTATCTAGAATTAATTTGCGATAATACCATGATGCATAGATGTCATGGATATGTTTTAATATGACCTCCACAACAGATCCGCATTATGGACCAAGCGCGAACCTATGTATTTTGTTGCTAGTGATTTCTATCTAGGTCCAAGGCTTTTAGGTCTTGGGACCAAGTTTTCCTAAACGTATTTTTATCTATACTTAGCCTTATATCACCTTAATATCATCCTAAACATTTTCCAATATTCACTCAAACACTTAGCCACATTTTCACTTCAAAGTTCAAGTATCAAAACCCTCATCCAAAACTAAGGATTTCCTTCAAGATTCAAGCCTCTATTTTCAATTTTCATCAAGAACTTCTTCAAAGCTAAGGTATGTGAGTTTTGGCCATTGGTTCCTTTCACCCATGGTTTCGTAATATACTTTTTCATTAATTTGCGTAATTTAAAGTTGATTTTATAGATGGGTTTACTATTATGAACATGTCTATGAACTATGTTAAAGCTGGGTAAAGTTCTGACTGTTTTGCTATATTTTGAGCTATAAATCTTAAATCTAACGTAAGACTTGATGATGGGTTTTGATTTATATTTCTTGTGAGTATTGCAAGGTGTTTATTGAGGGTTTTACATGATATATTCTTGGATGATTTCATCTCTAAATTGTACGGTTTTATACTACCATTTCACACCCTCTGAGTGTTGGTTAAAATGTCCAGTTATGGTTTTTTGAGGAAATGAAGGTCCAAAACATGATATATGATATGATTGATGTTATGATGATGAAATGATATTATGTATATGATAAATCCTATATAAAGTATTGAATTAGACCACGCACTATCCAAGGGGTCTAGGAACTCGGATAACCGAGATGGGGGTTTGTATTCATCAATCGAGGGAATGGTTTGTACTTCTCTACCTAGTGATGGGGCATAATCATTACCAACCAAGTTTGGGGTTTTTACTCATCAATCGAGTGAAAGGTTAGTACTTAACCACCTAGGTGATGGGGCGGCATCATCACCAACCGAGTGAAGGGTCAGATTTCACCATCTATGTGATGGGTTGACATCATCACTAACCTACCAAAGGGTACGTACTTTGGAAATTTAGCTTGGTCTATTCTACATATATGATATCTTATATGAGGATGAGTTATTTAAGCATTTTTACTTTAGCATTGAGCATACATGTCATATTGTTATCTGTTGTCTATTGCCTATTTCTATGTATTTCAATTATGATGCCTATCTCTTGTGCATTGCATCCTACATACTTAGTACATTCAAACATACTAATGCATACTCTTTCCTACATGATATCACCATATAGGAACCAGGGCCCAAGTTGATCCTCCTCCTCCACATGGCTAGTTTGGTGATACTCAAGCTAGTTGGTATATCCTCCATTTAGGGGACCTTAGTCTATATTCTCTTGTTATGTATTGAGACATTCTTCTTTATATTCTATTTTTACTATGATGGTTAGCCAGTTGTTTTGTCTTGGCCCCTACTCTTATCTATGTATTAGAGGTATTTGTTGGTCATGTTATGTATCTATGTTAAGAGCATTGACTCTATTGTTATTGATGTCTATGATATGCACTTGACTCTTGTCTCTTGTTTATGGTGTTATGCAAGCTCTTCCCTTAGGCCTTTTGCCCCTATTCCTTCTCTTTTATGTCTCTCATATGTTTCTGCGACCAATATTGTGTAATGACAAGTTAAGAGGATTGTTTAAGGTTCTTTAGGTTTCCCATTCACCATGTCACGTCTAGGCCCTAGGCTTAGGTTGTGACAAACTTGGTATCAAAGTACTAGGTTGATAGATCCTCGAAGTTCAACACACTGCGTCGATTAGATTCTTATTCATGGTTGTAAAGCACGCCATGACTATGAATAAGAGGCTATGAGACATTTTAGGAAATGTTTTCCTTCTTCATGTTCTAAGTCATGCTATAGAGTTGTATTAAGTCCCTCTCCCTGATGTTCTTTGCTATGCTAGATCATGCCAAAGACTATAGAAAGATAGGCACAAACTCCTAAGCAGCAACTTACCAATCGTGAGCTCCGAGATGCTCTTACTATGCTTGCCCAAGTGGTGGCCAACCAAATCAAGAAAGGGGCCTAAGCCCCTCATGCTACTACCTTAGGAGATATGGTAAGGGACTTCATGAGGATGGATGCTTTGATTTTCTATGGGTTAAAGGTAGATGAAGATCCATAAGAGTTTATTGATGAGGTCTACAAAATCTTAAATATCATAGGTGTTGGGTTGGATGAAAATCTAGAGTTGGTGGTGTACCAACTCAAAGGGGTAGCCTAAATATGGTATGATCAATAGAAGGGTGATACGCAAATTAGTTATGTGACACTTTTGGAGTAGTTCAAATTGGCTTTCCTTAATTGATTTTTCCTTCTTGAGCATAGGGAAGCAAAGTCGGTAGACTCTACATTCAAAGTATACCCTCAAGTTTAATCAACATTCAAAGTATGCTCCTTATTTGGTGGTTGATCCTAGATCTAGGATGAATAAATTAATGATGGGGGTCTCTGACTTGGTAAGTGAAGAATGTCTGTCTGTTATGCTAACTAGTGACATGGATTTGTCTCAGTTGATGACCTATGCTAAGCAAATGGAGGAGGATAAATTGAGGAAGATAAGGGGGCATGAGGCCAAGAGGGTCCAGTTTGAGGGTAAATTCCAAAAGGGTACTAGGTTTCATCAAAGCCAATGGCCTATTCATGTTACTAATAGGGGGTTTGCCAATGATTTCCCTAGGCCTCAAGGTGTTGGTGGTGTGGCTCCTATGGATGTGTTCCCTGGATGTGGGAAGAGTCATAATGTCCCATGTTTAAAGGGTTTTATTGAATGCTTTAGTTGTAGGGAGCTTGGCCACAAGAAGATAGAATGTCTAAGAAATCGTGATAAGGTCTTGGGTGCAAAGGCGGCTCCATTGGGTAGAGGTGGTCCTCAAGGTGGTTCCCCAAGGCACAACCAATTTTATGCACTATATAGGAGGCAAGGGGTTGGTGAGGTCCCCAATGTTGTTACTGGCATGTTGAAAATCTTTGACTTTGATGTATATGCTTTGATTGATCCAGGTGTCACTCTTTCCTTTGTTACCCCTTTTATTGCAAAAATGTTCCATGTTGACCCCGAGTTGTTGCATGAGTCATATGAAGTGTCTTCCTATTAGTGCCTCTTTTATTGCTAGGAAAGTTTATAGGAGTTGTCCTGTTTGTATTTTGCATACGTTGTTGCCCTATGATCTTGTTAAATTAGACATGGTAGATTTTGATGTCATTCTTGGGATAGATTAGTTGCATGCCTATTATGCTTCTATTGATTGTAGAACCCGTATAAGCAAGTTTCAATTCCTTAATGAACCCATCCTTGAGTGAGAAAGTCAAGATGTGATGGTCAATGGTAGATTCATTTCATACATTAAAGCCCATAAGTTGATTTCTAAGAGGTCTTTGTATGATCTTTGGAGGGTTAAAGATGTGGAGTCCAAACTTCCTTCCATTGAATCAGTCCTAATTGTAAATGAGTTTCATGATGTCTTTCTAAATGACCTTCTCAGTGTCCCCCCCTAAAGGTAGATAGATTTTGGCATATATCTCCTTCCCGATACCCAACCTATCTCTATTCTCCTTTACCATATGACCCTGGCGGAGTTGAAGAAGTTAAAGGAACAATTGAAAGATTTTTTGGAGAAGGGATTTATTAGACTTAGTCAATTACCTTGGGGGTGCTCCAGTATTGCTTGTAAAGAAGAAACATAGGTCACTTAGAATGTGGATTGACTACTGACAACTTAATAGGGTCACCATCAAGAATAGATATCCCCTTCCAAGGATTGATGACTTGTTTGAACAATTGCAAGGGGCTAGCTTTTTCTCTAAGATTGATCTTCGGTCCAAGTATCATCAATTAAGGGTGAGGGAGTGCGACATTCCTATGATGTCCTTCCAGACTAGATATGGGCATAGTGAGTTGTTGATGTCATTTTGGTTGAACAATACATCATCCATCTTCATGAACCTAATGAAAAGGGTCTTTAAACCTTACCTTGATTCCTTTGTTGTGGTCTTCATTGATGATATTTTGATCTATTCACATAGTAGGGAAGAGCATAGAAGCATTTGAGAGTTGTGTTGCAAAAATTGACGGAGCAGAAATTATATGACAAATTTGACAAGCGTGACTTTTGGTTGAAGTAAGTTGCATTATTAGGTCATGTAGTGTTGTGGGATGGTATAAAAGTGGATCCTAAGAAAACTGATATGATTAGAAATTGGCCTATTGACCCCATCGGATATTAGGAGCTTCTTAGGCCTAGAAGGTTATTATAAAAGTTTTATGAATGGGTTCTCCTTCATTACTTCACCTATGACAAAATTGACACAAAAGAAAGTTTAATTTGTATATACCGATGAGTGTAAGCGGAGCTTCCAAACATTGAAAGACAAGCTTGTGTCTGCTCCTATATTGTCACTACTAGATGGCCTTAAGGGATTTATGGCATATTGTGATTCTTGCGGGGTTGGTTTGGGTTGTGTGTTGATGCAAAATGATAAGGTCATAGCTTATACTTCTAGACAACTCAAGGTACATGAAAGAAACTACCCTATCCATGATCTAGAGTTAGCCGCCGTTGTGTTTGCATTAATGATTTGGCATCAGTACTTGTATGGTGTACGTGTAGATGTGTTCACCAATCATGAGAGCCTATAATATCTTCATTCAAAGGGATCTTAACTTGAGGCTAAGGAGGTGATTAGAGCTTCTTAAAGACTACGATATGAGTGTGCACTATCATCCGGGTAAGGAAGATGTGGTGGCAGATGCTTTGAGTAGGGTGTCTATGGGTATCTTAGCCCATGTTGATGGTGGTGATAGGTATATGGCTATGGAGGTGGATTAATTAGCCAGATTGAGGGTTAGGTCGAAAGAGGTTGGTGATGATGGTGTGGCTATTATTGATGGATTTAAGTCTTCATTGGTTGATGAAATAAAAGCAAAACAAGATCTTGACTCCTCCTTACTTGAATTGAAGGCCTTGGTGAAAGAGGGCAAAGTAGAGGTTTTCTCTAAAGGGTCGATGGTACCCTTAGGTACCAAGTATTTGTACATGTGTTGATGGTTTAAGCGAGAAGATTCTTGATGAGGCCCACAATTCTTCTTATTCTATTCACCCAGTTCTACCAAAATGTATAGAGACTTGAGAGATGTATATTGGTGGGGAGGCATGAAGAGGGACATTGCCAAGTTCATTTCCACTTGCCATAGTTGGCAACAAGTGAAAGCCGAACATTAAAGGCCAGGTAGCCTAACCCAAGACATAGAGATTCCTACTTGGAAGTGGGAGGTGATTAATATAGATTTTGCGGTTGGGTTGCCCAAGACTAGAAAAGGTTTTGATTCCATTTTGGTGATGGTTGATAGGATGATGAAATTGACTCACTTTTATCGGTTAAGACCACATATGAGGCTAAAGAGTATGCAAGGTTCTATATCGATGAGTTGGTGAGGTTGCATGGGGTTACTTTGTCTATAATATCAAATCGTGGTTCACAATTCACTTCACACTTTTGGAGGTCTTTTCAAAGGGTTTTGGTACAAAAGTTCACCTTAGTACGACCTTCTACCCTGCAATGAATGGCCAAGCTGAAAGAACAATTCATACCCTTGAAGGATATGCTTAGGGCATGTGTATTATAGTTGAGGGTTAGTTGGGAGTTTCATCTTCCTTTGATTGAGTTTGCCTACAATAATAGCGACCACTCTAGCATCATTATGGCTCATTTTAAGTCTTTTAATGAGAGATGTTGTAGATCATTGGGTGGTTGGTTTGAGGTTAGAGCAGTAGCTTTGTTGGGACTGGATCTAGTTATGGAGGTTCTTGAGAAGGTTTGGATGATTTGGGAGAGATTGAAGATAACCCAAAGTCATCAAAAATCCTATACCGATGTAAGAAGAAGAGACCTTGAATTCAAAGTGGGTGATTGGGTTTATTTAAAGGTTTCCCCAATGAAAGGTGTGGTCTATTTTCGTAAAAAAGGGAAGTTTAGTCCAAGATATGTTGGTCCTTATGATGTCTTGAAGAGGGTTGGCAAGGTATCTTATAAGTTGAAGTTGCCTAGACAAATGAATTTGGTTCACCCTGGTGTTCCATGTCTCTATGTTGAGAAAATGTGTTGGTGATCCTAATGCTTTTGTGCCTCTCGATATTGTCGGTATTGTTGAGGATTACTTGACTTATGAGGAGGTTCCAGTTCAGATTTTAGATAGACAAGTGAAGAGATTGAGGAATAAGGAGGTGGTGACCGTTAAGGTCCTTTGGAGAAACTAACAAATCGAAGGTGCTACTTGAGAGGCCATACCGTACATGCAAAAGAGTTATTCTTATCTTTTCCACTCCACTTAAGCATAAGGTACCAATTCTAACTCCTTATGTGAGTTCAAGTCTTATGTTTCAACCACTATATCATTCATATGCATTTATATTTAAGTTGACAAATTTATGATGATTTTACACTTATGTTGATGTTTTGAAAATGGTGTTTAAATGTAATTTTGCATTCTTGTTGGGGCTGATTTATTCTTGATTACTCTCATTTTGTACGTCTCTTTTACATTTGGCGACAAATGTTCCCAAGGGTAGATATTGAATCGATCCCAAAAAGTGTCTGAAAATGTGCCTTAGAATGCCGAGAATTTTAAATTCCATATATCTCAAAGTACGTACGCAATATCAAAAATTCAACTTCTTATTCTTGTTGAGGAGGTCAAAATCAGGGGAAAAAGGGTCTAACCATGATTTAATAGCAAATGATTAGCAGTGCCAATTTTCATAATTTTCTTATCCAAAATCGATTTGCAACAACACCGCAACGCACAATTGTCAAATATATGTGTTAATACGACCTCCGTGATAGATCCGCATCGTGAACCAGACGCAGACCAGTGTATTTTATTGCCAGTGATTTCTATCTTGGTCCAAGGCTTTTGGGTCTTGGACCCAAGTGTTCCTAAATGTATTTTTACCTATACTTATCCTTATTTCAGCCTCATATCATCCTAAACATTTTCCAATACTCACTCAAACACTTAAACATATTTTTACTCCAAAATTCAAGTCTCAAAACCCTCATCCAAAACTAAGGATTTCCTTCAAGCTTCAAGACTCCATTTTCAATCTTCATCAAGAGCTTCTTCAAAACTAAGGTATATGAGTTTTCGCCACTGGGTCCTTTCACCTATCATGCCCTAATCTATTTTTTACTCAATTTGCATAATTTAAAGTTAATTTTACAAATAGGTTTACTATTATGAATATGTCTATGAACTATGTTAAATCTGGGTAAAGTTGTGACTATTTTGCTATGTTTTGAGCTATAAATCTCAGATCTAATGTAAGATTTGATGAGGGATTTCAATGTATATTGCTTGAGGGTTTTGCAAGGTGTTGATTAAGGGTTTTACATGGTATTATCTTGCATGAATTTATCTCTAAATTGCATTACTGTATACCACCATTTCACACCCTCTAAGTGTTTGTTAAAATGTCCAGTTATGGTTGTTTGAGGAAATGAAGGTCCAAATCATGAGATATGATATGATTGATGTTATGATGGTTAAATCAGCATAATTATATGATAAATTATATATAAAGTGTTGCATTAGACCATGCCCAATCCAGGGGCTCTAAGAACCCGGATAACCGAGATAGGGGTTTATACTCATCAACTAAGGGAAGGGTTTGTACTTCTCCACCTAGTGATGGGGCGACATCATCACTAACCGATTTTGGGGTTTGTACTCATCAACCGAGTGAAGGGTTAGTACATGACCATCTAGGTGATGGGCGACATCATCACCAACCGAGTGAAAAGTTAGTACTTCACCACCTAAGTGATGGGGCGACATCATTACTATCCTACCAAGGGGTTTGTACTTTTGAAATGTATCTTGGTATATTCTACACATATGATATCTTATAGAAGCATGAGTTATTTAGGCATGTTTTACTTTAGCATTGAGCATACATGCCATATTGTTATATGTTGTCTATTGCCTATTTCTATGCATTTTGATTATGATGCCTATCTCTTGTTGCATTGAATCCTACATACTTAGTACATTCAAACATACTAACACATACTCTTGCCTACATGAAATCACTATATAGGAACTGGAGCCCAAGTTGTTCCTCCTCCTCCACGTCGCTATTTCGGTGATACTCAAGCTAGTTAGTGAGTCCTCCAGTTTGGGGACCTTAGTCTATGTTCTGTTGTTATGTATTCAGACATTCTTCTTTATGTTTTACTTTGACTATTAGAGTGAGCCCAGTTGCTTTGTCTTGGCTCCTACTCTTATCTATATATTAGAGGAGTTTGTTGGACATGTTCTGTATCTATGTTAAGAACCTTGACTCTATTGTTCTTGATGTCTATGATATAAGCTTGAATCTTGTCTCTTATTTATGGTGTTATGCAAGCTCTTCTCTTAGCCCTTTTGCCCCTATTCCTTCTCTTTTATGTCTCTTATATGCTTCTGTGACCAATGATTTGTAATGACAAGTTAAGAGGCTTATTTGGGGTTCCTTTGGATTCCCAATTCGCCGTGTCACATCTAGGCCCTAGGATTGAGTCATGATACTAGGTGCCATCATTAATCTGATTCCCCTTGTGATCTACAAGAAGCTTGAATTGGGAGCCCCTACTCCTAGGAGTATGCGATTATTGATGGCTGATCACACAGTGAAAAACCCTGTAGGGATACTGCATGACGGGCTTGTCAAAGTTGAAAAGTTCATATTCCCCGCAGACTTTGTGATCCTAAATTACGAAGTTGGTTTTGGCATCCCAATTATCTTGGGAAGACTGTTCCTAACCACTGGGCGAGTACTAGTGAATATGGAAGCCAACCAACTCAAGTTTAAATTGAACAATGAAGAGGTCATCTTCAATATCTATCAGTACATGACGTAACCAAATGAGGTGAAGTCTGAGTACCAAATTTGTCCAAGTTATGCCATGACAATAAATCAAGCGCTACTTGGGAGGCAATCTAAGGTTTCTGATGTAATAGTGTAGTTATAGGTTTATTTTCAATTTTTGGACTCATAGGCAATTTATTCTATTGTATTTTTATTGTAGTTTTGGACATTGGGTTGGTTGCTTATAGGGTAACAATATGTTCTGTGAAGAATATGCAGTTACACGGCTAAGTTAGTTGTTTTGGGCTGACAAAAGCATGGAAGAGTCTCTACGACTGGTTCTACAGGCCGTAAATTATTTTACGACCTATACACCATCTTGTAGAGAATTCCTATAAGTGAAAGGTTGTGCAGTCTAGTCCATGAGCCACCTTTATGATCCATAGATAAATCTATGGGTCGTGAATGGGGCTCATGCACTCCAAGTAAGTTCCCTGAAAGTTTTCTTAGTGTTGAGGTTGCTACAACCAATATTACGAGTCGTAAATCACTTTATTACTCATAGGCTAGTCCGTGAAACCCAGTCCTGAAATCTAGGGTTTGGATGTTCTACAAAACCATAGTTTATGAGCCATAAAACACTCTACGGCTTGTAATTGGGGTTTTGTGGAGTCCAGGGCCATTAACTTTTAGTTGACCTGGTCAAGGTATAATTTGACCCTATTTCTAACCTAATTTATAAAATAACCTCGTCAACCCCTCCTCCATGTAATTTTGACTATCGGCGATAGCCGTACCGCTACTTTTTGGCATAAATTTCCAGTGACTTAGGGTTTAGTGCCCCTTCACCTCCTTCATCTTCTACAACATAATCACATAACTTGGGAAGTTTTTAGTTGATTCAAAACCTTTAATTTGCCTTATCTTGTATGATTGAATTGGAAAATGTGTTATGAATGGTAGTTTAGACACAAAACCTATGTTTCAAATTAATATGTGATTATTGAATTTGGGTTGCCCATGTTTGAATATTTGTCTATGTATGAAATTAGGTGTATATCGTTGCCTCAATTGTATGATTGAATAGTTTATTTTGCGCCTATTGATTCACCCACTATGTAAATTAATTTTGTGTGTGAATTGGTGGGTGATGATGTAGGTGCATAATTGTTTTTGAAGTTGATCATATATAGTCAGAATAGTTGGCAAAACATGCTTAATCGCTTTCGATAGGGTATATGTGTGGTATAACATGTTTGGATCTTGGTTGTGGTATGGGAATCATGTGGGTGTGTGCATTTTTGCTTTGATGCTGGTAGAATACCTGTTGAAAAAAGTCGTATGGGATCCATTGTACTGAGCTTATAAACTCACGTAACTAAGTTTTCTTGTTCATGAGTGGCTTTTACGGCCTATAAATTATTCCACAAGTCGTAATTACCACTTGTACAAGATTCTAAAAACTTAAAGTTTCTGAGTACCCATCAGATGAGACCTTCTTCGAGTCTAGAACACTTTACCACTCGTAGGTAGGTCTCCTAGATCCTTGCTTGGAATAAATACATACACTGCAATTTTCTATGACTTAGTCCATGACTCGTAAATGATATTATGTGTCGTTCCTAGTCTCATAGACTTTTCCAGTGACAAAGAATATTTGGATGGCTATTTTAAAAAAACTCTTTACAGTTCGTAGTACCAACTATGGCTCGTAAAGATGCTTTCATATATCTTTCTGCAACTTAGTCTGATTTGTTTTTGCATTTAAATTTTTGATTTGTTGGGATCCAATGTTTCAAGTACTATGGCCCCAAAAGCCAAACATGATGAGATCTTAGCCTTACAGAGGAGGCTCAGTGATGAATCTTTGGATAATAAGTATGTCCCTTCTCCAAGCAGATCTGTAGTGGAGCTAAGCGTTAGCCCAAACTCGGAGGCTACCAGATCATAGATCAGAGCTTTTGCAAGAGCTATGAAAACTCAGGATCTTGTCATATGCACTCCCCATTCTGATGAGGGAAGCCACAACTGGAGCAATTCTATCTGTATGACTCCATCCAAAGAGGAGTACAACTTTGAGGGAGTCTTTGAGGATGGCTCAGAGACAAAGTCCTCCGCAGTACCCTGATCATCATCTTCTTCATCTGATGCCCTCAATATTCAGTGGTGTTTTGTAGGTATGCATGACATTTATATAGAGCAGCAAAAAGAGTAGGGCAAGCCAACCCCCTATATTTATGATGAGCCTCGAGTTATCTCTGACAGACTTGACAGTGTACCAAGTCTCTAGAACACAATGATTCTCTATGGGCTTCAATGGCTCACACACTCTCTTCAATGATACTCCTGACCATGGTGAGGGAGTTCTATGATTCATATGTGAGCACTATTCATAGGACTCTTCGCAAGGGGATGAAGCCTATCTTTTAGCCTAGATTGACCGAGATGAGAGTGAGTAGCCGACAAATGTATATATTAGAGACCACCATCCACTGGATGCTTTTCGAACCAAAGTTCCCATCCCCTAGATCTACTGTAGAGTTCGACTATAGGGTGGGCAGAATAGGGATCCTCTAGTTATGAGAGATCTAGATAGATGAGCCAATTTGATGGCTGGCTAGTTATATTGATGAGCAGGGTACGAAACCTGCCTAGGTCACCACACACTCAGAGTCTAATGTCAAGGCTTCGCTTAGTTTCCTCACCAAGTTTTGGTAGGCAGTTTTTCATTCATGCATCTGACTTACTCTTGCTAATAATGTATTAATATCGAAGCATGTCGCATTGATTGCTAGCATCTTAACTAGCTATGATATCAATTGGGCCTGCCTCAGAGCTGAGCAAATTCAGAGTCCACCTTGAAGAGGTTATGTTTCATCCCATTCCCTTGCTTGACATACATGCTCTATCTAGAGTCGAGGGTGGAGAGTTTCCATCAGCTAGACCGGTTGATTGAGGCCTAGTATATATTAGATCCGAGCCTAATCAAGGTTGAAGAGAAATAAATAGCACTCCAATGAGCACAACTTGCTCCTATACTTGAGATATTCACCCCAGCGCCACCACTTCAGGGTTCAGAGACTAACTCCAGTACTGCTACTGCTGACGATAGGCCCCTACAGCCAGAGGCAGATAAGGATAGAGGGCTTATTACTTCTATTTCTGCACCATAGGCCATGTCATCACAGTCTACTCTCGTGAGCATAGTTTACGTGTCCACTATATCTATAAAGGTCGTGGTGTAGAGGTTATCTCATGCTGAGTTGTGGGTCACTCAACTTGTTCAGCAGATTAGGTCATGGGTCGGCCATGCCATTACAAACTCAGAGGGTCATATGTAGGCATTCACAATTGTTATTATTTAGGAATATCTCTCTAACATAGATGCTCGCATTGACACCTTTGAGGTGAGGGTATAGCAGAGCTTAAGCGAGGCCCGACCATCAGACTTTTCAGCCATCAAGATGATGATCCAGTAGCTCCAAGCTGATATGACGCAACACTCACAACACCAGTGACACTACTAGAGACCACACCCTCGGTGACAGTAATAGATTTTTTATCTCCTAATGAGCCCATTTAATCTTCCTATGAGAACAAACCCCACATAGACGATGATGATCTAAATGATATACGCTTATGTATAGGGCTTACAGAGCAGAAGGAGCTCATACTTGT
This sequence comes from Solanum sejunctum, assembly GCA_025642045.1. Lineage (NCBI taxonomy): Eukaryota > Viridiplantae > Streptophyta > Magnoliopsida > Solanales > Solanaceae > Solanum > Solanum sejunctum. The sequence goes on along the minus strand of JAOTQJ010199431.1, from coordinate 2,437 downwards.
CTTTAGGAGGCCGAGACAAGAGGAGGAGAGATGATAGGCTAGAAAATGCAAGAGCATGAGGGGAATTGGCCCCGCTAGATAGAGTGCTACTGCTGAGGAGACTACCCCATAGGAGGAGGGTGGTCAAACTAATCCATACACTGGCGCTTAGGTGCCCAGGTATGATTTTTGTCCACTTTATGTTTTATTTTGCTTTGATTATGTGAATTTGGAACAATGCACATGTTTTTTGATGGTATGTGGGTAGTTATGGGTCTTAGTAAAGTTTGAGTAGCTTGAGTCCATAACTACCCCAATTTTTTTTTATCTTGGGTTTTTCTTACCTATGTTGTTTTTCCCTATGGATATTTACTTTCTGCTGAACTTGTATGTTTAGGATGTTTAGATAGTATTTGTAGCATATAGTACTAATATTTGTGGCATATAGCATGTTTTTGTGTTGTGCTTGAAAAAAAATGCCTACCAAAATATTTTGATTAGTGGTTAGATAGCCACCATGGATGTTTAGGTGTGTGGCAATGTTGGTTCTGATAAGTGAGGATAAATTGAGATAAAAAGCATGATTTGAGAGTCTTTTGTTGATAATGTAAATAGTGCCATGTGAGTGTGAGTTTAAATTGCTAAATTCACATGTTGTGTACTAATTTAGAACTTGCCCTGTTACTTTAATTAGACTTTAGATTAACTGAATCAGGAAAGGATCTGAGGCCTTTGTTCTTAACTATCCACTTAACCTAAATGACCAACCAAAATTGTAGTATATCCATTATTCCTAATGTTTGAGCCTAACATGTACCTATTCTTTGCTTGTTAGTTGTAAAATCCAGAAATTGACCCTGGTCCTTCCATGAACATTGTGTACCTTGACTAAGGCAAAAAGACTAAATTGAGGGTGGCTACCCAAAGTGGCCCTGGTTTTGAGGATGGATATTATGCACCTCAACTCAGGGTAAAACCTAAGTTAAGGGTTGTTGTGTAAGGCTAAAACATAAATATAAGGAGAAGAGTTAGTGATACAGAGAAAAAGGGGTACAAACTTGTATTGGGGTGCAAGAAAAATAAGTGATGCCTTTGTTGTGAGGTAAAAAGAAAAATAAAGTGTAAAAGTAAGGAAAAAAGTTGAAATATGAAAAACAAAACACCTAAAAAAGCTTGCAATCGGAGAAAGGGAGAATGAGATGGAAATACTAGAGTTGGTAGGGAAAAAGTCTAAAAAAATGCAGTGTCAAGGAGGGTATTTAGTCACTATGCTTACAAAGTACCATAGCAAAGCCCTTTGAGCTTATGTTACAAGCCTAAAAATTCCTAAAGTGATCCTAGTCCAAACGTCTGAAGGTCTTGGTCATGAGTATAGGGGCAAGCCTATGGTATTAGGCATGATACATGAATATCCTTTGGGAGAGTGAGCGATTTTGCATAATTCAAAGGTTATACCTGAAAACATGATTGAGGGTCAGATATGTGACTTCTTTTTGTGAGCGCACTTGCATTACATTGTTAGTATTAAACTTGTTCAGTGATTGAAGATTGTTGATAGTATCTCATTTGTCATAGTTATTTTGTGACATGTACTAGTATGTGGTGGTTTGCTAGATGACTATCTGATCTTGTTTTGTAAAGGTAGTGTGGGTATCTAAGTTTGAGATTTATATGATGTATGCCATTGGGTAAAAGTCTGTTTTTTTACTAAATTATCTACGTGGATTGAGTCTTTCACTTGAGGATAAGCAATAATTTTAAGTTGAGGATATTGATGTGCTTTCATATTACAACACTATTTATGCTTAAAACTTAGAGTTCTGTATGTTTTTAATGCGATGTTAGTTGGTTTTATGTGTTTTTGTTTATGTTTGTAGGAATATACGTTTGGCCTTGATTTTAGGAACAAATATAGTATTTGCTGGTTTTTGATGCAGTACAAGACCCTTTACGGGCCGTAGACCATTCTATGGGCCATGAAGTGGTTTCGTGAACAATTCCAGTGAGGGGCTGATTTTCTGAAGTTGATTCTATGAAGATGTATATAGGTCGTGGAATGATTACGTGTTGTGGAAGATGTTTCGTACCCCAAGGATCAAAGATTGAGATTTTATGAAGATTCATCAGTCAAAACCCCCTTGGGTTGTAAACCACTTCATAAGTCGTAGAGGGGACTCGTAGACTTGAAGTCTAAATTTCTAGTAGCTTTGTACGAGACCCCGATTATGGGCTGTGGAATGCAATACGACCCATAAATCCCTTTCATACGGTGTACCGACTAGTTATCCTATTTCAGTTAGGACTTGTATTTTACTTATTATAAATAGGGCTTTTACGTTATTTTTCATAAGTTTTGCCTAGTAATCAAACAATTCAGTAACTAGAGAGAGAAAATAGTGAGATTACATTGGAGAGTCTTTGAGAACACTTGTATTTGAATTTCATCTTGAAGCTTGTG
>JAOTQJ010199420.1:0-20238 GCA_025642045.1 Solanum sejunctum | reverse complement strand
AAAATTGCCCCTAAGGGCTCCTAGTTAGCCCATTGTTCAATTAGGTCCCCAAACTTTTCTATTTTAATCCAATTGAGTACTGCCGACTCCAACTTAAAAATATACGCTCCAATAGTAATTAAGCATCCCGATTTAAAATTACGCTATGTTCATCATAACTTTTCCAATTAAACGAATTACTTCGTTTGAATTAATTACGGGGTCTAACATTGCTAAAGAATTCAACCAAAACTATTCTCCACACAATTTTTCGTGCTGATCGCGATTCAAGCATCGAATTTGCAGAAAAAAGTTTGGGAAGGTGTGTTATGTAAGAATTCCCCATCTAGGGTATTTTGATAATTTTACCAGGTGTTACACCAATCATCACTATCACACTATCACCCTTATGCCAGTAACAACAAAAGTAACCACTTCTACCATCAGATATTAAAAAACAAATAAGTCTGGATTATTTTGTATTCAAATCTATAAAAAAAACATCTTAAAAATTCAGTTGTGCATTCAGATTTAGATATCTTAATGTTAATAAAACCAAAGGAGGACTTACTCTCTCTATCTACTTAAAACTTAATTTTTGACTAAAATTTTAAAATGTATCTATTTTTACCATATTAAAATGAAAAGAATTGAAATTTATAATATTTTTCATACAATTTTAGAATTTTGAATTTTTTAAAAAAAAATTGAGTTAATTGAATTCAATTTTTGCTTGAAATTAGTCGAATTAACTCCTAAAAAAACAAAATTCTTAACAAAAATAGTTACATAGAAATACTATTTCCAAGCAAAAATATGTGTATTTCCTATTGAGTGGAATCAGGTGTGGACTAATAATGAAATACAATTCATGTACACTAATATAAGTTTGCAAATAATTTGTTTTTATGTTGGGTCAACATGTTTATACTAGCAAAACTGCCTTAACCTTAGTTTTTATAATATAAAAATATCTCCAATGATAAAATTGAGCTAACATAATTAGGAATAGAAATTTAATCATGGTGGAACCCCACCAAATACAAATACATTTTTTCTATTAGAAAATCCAAAATCTATTTATTTTTATTGGCTTTTTATTGGAAAACAGAAAACACATTCTAGCAAACAAAAATATAATTTTTAGCAAGAAAAAAGAAAAACAATATGCGATGGCGAATCCAGGATTTGAAAGTTTTGGGTGCTCACTTCCTTTAACGTAAAATTGCTAGCTATAGTAGTATATAATGTGTAGAAACTCGAGCATGTTAATAAAAAAATAATTGATAAACAATGATTAATTATCATTACCCAAAATAACTTATAATCACAAATGATTACAAATAAATAGATCAAAAAATTTTAAAATGAAAACTGACACTGCATAAAATCAAAAAATAAAAATGAGAAAAAACATATGAAAAAAGAAATGGAAAATAAGAAAAGGTAAACAACAACATACCCAACGCAATTTCACAAGTTGGGTCTGAAAAATAAGAAAAGGTTTTGAAAAATTAAAAAAATACTTAAAGAAGAAGAGAAAAAATAAAAATAAAAAATAAAAAGAGAGAAAATATGGGAAAAAATAATTGGAATAAGAAAAGATACAATTTGGGAAATAAAAAAATTAAAAAGAGAAAAAGTATAAAAAAAGTTAAAATAAGAACTTTTGTTAAAAAAGTGTGATTGAGTATTGAACTCATGACTAGCAACACACTACATACCTTAACATTAAAATCAAAACTAGAGCACCAATAGCTCCTTTTATTCAATGGGTGCTTATGTATATTTTATATCATTTTTTTCATATTTTCTACATAAATATCCAAAGTTTTTGTCGGAGTCAATTGGTGCTCAAGCACCCGAACCACTTCATATGATGAGTCTGAGAGTGATGCTGCTGACGATCCTGAAGTTGATGATTTAGTCTCTGATCTAAAATTTGCGGAGACTCCTGGTCCTATTTCAGTTGTTTACGAATCAAAACTAGTACGCCTATCTAATTGATTAAACCCATGCAACAATCAAGAAGGATAGATCCGCCCCTGACAATATGTCAGAGTTAGCCAAGGAGAACAGAAAATGCCACATCAAAAATACAACCATCATAAAAATTTTAGAAGTTTAATGAGTGTTTTAGCTTGTTGAATATGGACGATGACTATCCCATAAACATAATGTTGATAAAGATTCACTTTAGTTTTTGGCTAAACTCTTGATCAACTCATAACAGTTTTTCAAATCACTTTCCATTTTTGAAGTGGACTAATAATTAGCATGTAGTATCATTATAAAACCTATTTTCTTTTCTTGTTTTACGTAGTAATACTATTTGTTAGTATTTATACTACTTATTATTAATTCAAAATTAATAAGATGTTAATTATTTATTTACAAAGTAATCTATTAAATGTTGTATAAATTTTTATTACTAATATCAAGATGTGAATAGTTTAATTTAAATTCTAAAATATTTTCTTATATAAAGAGTAGACAATTACTTTTATACATATTTCTATATATTTCTTTTATTTTTTCTAAATTTTATATTATTTAAGTGAACATAAAATCATGAATTTCAGTCATCATCATAAACATCTAACATCAACTAGTTTTACCATTCCATCACCACCATCACCATTACGCCAGTCACAACATGTAACACCCGGTAAAATTATCAAAATATCTCTAGAATAGAGATGTGCATGTAACGCATCTTCCCATACTATGTTTGGAAATTCAAAACCGGATTTGTGATAAACATGAAAAATTGAGTGGCAAAATGGTCTCAATTGATTTTTAGAGCAATAGGATCAAAAAATAATTTTTCTATCTAAAACGAATTTCAGTGACCGTGCGTGACAGAAGCGGGTTGCGCCTCTGTAGCAGAACTACACTTATTTTTTAAAAAATGTTTTGACATAGATTGGAAAACTCATTCGAAAAAATTCCAGAAAGAAATACACATGAACGCGATGTGCGGACCTGCTTTCTCGTAGTGTAAATTTTTCTGAAAATTTATGAGAGGCAATCCGATCAATTTTCAACCCCTCCTAAACTTAAAACACGATCAAATTAGATCGTTTTGATGGGTACATAGCATCTTAAACCCCATTCTAAGTCCTTTTCAAAGTATTTGAAAGACTAGGTCTTGAAAGACAAGTAGAGGAGAATGTAAGATTGAGGAATTCGAGGGCAATTCTTGAAGTTGATTGTTTATAGCTTCATCCCAAGTATGTAAGGCTAAACTAAAAGCATGAAATTGTTCTCTCATGTGCACCATAGATGGTCTTAGAAGAGAATTGAAATCCATAAGTCTACATACATGATTCATGATTATTTTCTTGAAAATTTATAATTTCTTACGTTTATTTTCATATGTTGATGATCATGATGAACTTATTTTCTTGAATTGAATACTTTTCATGAGATATTGTATAAACCCTATATGTTGATTATTGAAAGCATGCATGAATGAAGATAGGGATTAAGTCTAGAGCTTTGATTGAGAATATTGATAGTAATTATGATTGTGAACGTAAGAGTGATGATACGTTGATAGTATTTGATGGTTCATGAGTCTTCCCAAATGAACTCTAATGATTTGTCTATTCGATTGTTCCCTAATGATTGTTCTAAGCCTTTGAGATAGTGATAAAAAGTTGAATTGATAGTATGATTGGAGTCCCCATGAGACCGATTGAATAATGGGAGCCTTTACAAGACTGATTTGAGATGAGTTGATTGAGATGGTTTGATTGGATGGATTATTTTATGACCATTGAGTCATAGAAGGAGTATCGAGCATCAAAAGAGTAAGAGTTAATCCAACTCGCACTCATCAAACTATGTAGCCAAGTGTAGGTGAGGATTAGCACCATCACATCATATTATGTTGATGTTCCCTCTAATTAGAAGTCCCTGAAATCAATAGAGGACTTATAGATTATTGTCTCCATTTGGACTTATCCATTATGGTTTTGATTTGTTCTCTACCTGGAAATTATGGGATGGCTATGGCAACAACGACAGCTTGTTGTATAATCACTTGCTCATCAATAATTATTGTTGGATAAGAGAAACTCCCAGAAAGTTCCCATATTGAGTACTATGAGTTAAGATGATGTAACACCTTTTATATTCCTTTTATCTGATTTGGATAAGCCTGTGTAGAGAATTGCTAAGAAAATCATAAAAAAAGGTGTAGAAGAGGGTTTATGAGAGCCTTTATGACTCGTATTCTGCTTTACAACCCGTAGAGAGGCTTTCTTATGGAATTCCAGTGATTCAAGTTTCAAGGACCTTCAGAGTACGAGATGGGTTTACGACTCGTAAAGCATGTTACGACTCATAGGGAGGGATTTTTGTGGTGAATTCCAGCAACTCATATTTTTGGGAGTTTTAGTCTATGAAATGGCATCTATGACTCGTATCTCGATTTACGACACATAATAGGAGGTTTCTTATCAATTCCCAAAGATTCAGGTTTTTCAGAACCTTTATCTATAAGAGGCAGTTACACTCATAGAAGGGCCTACAAGTTGTAAATGAGGTTTCATAGACCCTGCCGACAGTTTTAATGAGGGTTATTTTTGTCCATTTTGTTACTTATTCTATTAAACCTTAGATGTTTTATTACTTGAATGAGGTTCTAAAATAAACCCTAAGGGAATTATGTGCAATTCCCACACTTGGTTTTCTTGAGAGCAAGAGTAGAAGAAGGAAGAAACTAGGGTTTTCACACAAGAGCAAGGATTGAGTTGAAGATTAATTTTCCCTCATTCTCAGGTATGTAAGGATTACCAAAGTGTGAAATTTGTTCCTCTACATGCCCCTTCATCATCTTCTTGAGTCAAGATATTGAGGAAAAGAGTTGAGATTTTGAGAAACTTTACTATCTCCATATTGAAATTGATTTCGGAATTGATATTCTTCCTAACACCCAACCTATTTCTATTCTGCCATATAGAATGACCCATGAAGAGTTACAAGAGTTGAAGTAGCAGTTGAAGGATTTGTTAGAGAAAGGATTTATAATGCTGAATGTCTCTCTATGGGGTGCTCTAGTCTTGTTCATGCGAATTAAGGATTGTTCTCTGTGAATGTGTATTGACTACCGCCAGTTGAATAAGGTGACCATCAAGAATAAGTATTTCCTCCCGAGGATTAATAACTTATTTGACCAACTTTATAGTGCTACTGTTTTCTCTAAGATAGACCACAGATTAGGCTATTATTCATTGAAGGTGAGAGAATGTGATATCCCGAAGATGACTTCTGAACCTGGTACGGTCACTTTGAGTTCTTGGTAATATCTTTTGGATTGACCATTGCACCCACAACCTTCATTGATTTGATTAATAGATATTCAAATAGTCTATTGACATGCTTGTGATCATGTTCATTGATGATATTTTGGTGTATTCTAGAGATAAAGAGGAGTATGTCAATCACCTTAGCATCGCTTTGTAGACTCTCCGAGATAATAAGTTGTATATGAAGTTTCTAAGTGTGAGTTTTGGCTCAAATCCATGGCTTTCTTAGTTCATGTGATTTCTGTAGATGGAATTCGAGTGGATACTCAAAAGATTGAGGCAATTAACAATTGGCCAAGACCAGGATCATCGACAAAGATAAGGAATTTTTCGGGATTAGTTGGCTATTACTGGAGATTGGTTGAGGGATTTTCTTCAATATCCATACTATTGATCGAATTGACCCAAAAGAAGGTCAAGTTTCAATAATCTTATGAGTGTGAGAAAAGTTTCCAAGAGTTGAAGGCAAGATTAACTACCGCATCAGTGTTCGTCTTGCCTGATGGAATGTATGTTAATGCAGAAGGGAAAGGTTATTGCCTATGCTTCTAACTAGCTTAAGTGCATAAGAAGAACTATCCCACCCAGGACTTAGAGTTGGCAGTGGTGGTGTTTTCTCTCAAGTTATGGCGCCATTATTTGTATGGACCACATATTGATGTATTCACCAACCACAGGAGCTTGCAATATGTCTTCACCCAGAAAAAGCTTAACTTGAGGCAAAAGAGATGGCTTGAGCTGCTCAAAGACTATGACATAAGCATCATGTACCATCTAGGTAAGGCTAATGTGGTTGCTGATGCACTTACCAGGTTGTCCATGGGAAGCACCGCCCATGTGGGAGAAGAGAAAAGAGAGTTAGCCAAAGAGGTTCATAGACTGGCCCTATTGGGAGTTAAACTAGTTGAGTTAGGCGAAGGAGGAGTTCATGTGCAAAATGGATAGGCATCATCTCTAGTAGTGGAGTTGAAAGAGAAACAGATCAAGACCTGGTCTTAGTACAGTTGAAGGAGAATGTGCATAAGCAAAAGGTGATCACTTTCACCAAAGGGGGAGATGGAGTATTGAGGTATCAAGGAAGATTGTATGTTCTAGATGTTGATGGTTTTCAAGAGAGGATCATCGAAAAGGCCCATAGTTCCAAATGTTCCATCCACTCAGGATCTACCAAGATATACCATGACTTGAGAGAAGTCTACTGGTGGAGTGGAATCAAGAGGGACATTGCGGAGTTCTTTTCTAAGTGCCTGAATTGCGAACAAGTTAAAGTTGATCACTAGAGGACATATGGAGTAGCTTAGAACTTTGAGATTCTGGGATGGAAATGGGAGATGATCCATATGGACTTTATCACAGGTTTGTCAAGGTCCCACAGACAGCATAATCAATTTGGATAATAGTTGACAGGATGGCCAAGTCAGCCCACTTCTTGGCAGTAAAGACAACTGACACTGGGGAGGATTATGTCCGGTTATAGATAAGGAGGATTATTATATTGCATGGAGTCCCTTTATCTATTATCTCATATAGAGGATCTCAATTTGCTGCCCAATTTTAGAGGTCCTGTCAGAAAGGTTTGGGTACATAGGTGCTCCTTAGCACTGCTTTTCACCCTTAGACAAATGGTCAGGCAGAGCACTCTATTCAAACATTAGAAGATATATAGAGGACCTGCACAATTGACTTTAAGGGTAATTGATAACAACAATTTTCATTAGAGTGTTTAGATAGCCCCATATGAGGCACTCTATGCGAGGAGGTATAGGTCACTGATTAGATGGTTTGAGGTAGGTGAAGTAGAGTTGATTGGACCAAACAGAGTTTATCAAACTATGGAAAAGGTGAAAATCATCTGAGAAAGGTTAAGGATGACACTGAGTCGACATAAATCCTACATAGATATTAGAAGAAGAGACTTAGAATTTGAGGTCAATGATTAGGTGTATTTGAAAGTGTCATCCATGAAGGGTATGATGAGATATGAAAATAAAGGGAAATTGAGTCAATGGTGTATTGTCCCTTATCAGATTATGAAGAGAGTGGATAATGTGGCATATGAGTTAGAGCTACTATCAGAGTTAGAGGCCATCCACCTAGTTTTCCATATTTCCATGCTTAAAAAGTGTTTGGGAGATCCACAATTTGTTGTGCCTTTTGAGAATACTGGAGTGATTGACAGCCTGAGTTATGAGGAGATCCCTATAAAGATCCTTGATCATTAGGTTCGCAAGTTGAGGAATAAAGAGATTACATCTGTCAAGGTATTGTAGAGGAACCAACTTGTAGAAGAAGCTATGTAGGAGGCAGGGAAGGACATAAAGGCAAATATCTCATTTATTTGATCCTACTGACGATGACAGAGTTGATGGTAAGTATTTCCCTCTAAATTACTAAATTTTCATCCCTAATATCCTTTTTCATTCCACATATGGTTGACGATAGAGTTCTAAAGTCTGAGTGAGGATTGATATGATTTGTTGAGTACTTGATTGTTTACTTGCTAAATTTTCTTGGTTGATTGCATGAGTGAGTTGAGAGCTGGTTGATTGTTAGAGTCCATTGGGAAGTTTGTGCCTTGACCTAAATCCCTATCTTTCTCTTCATTCAAGGATGAACGTTCCCAAGGGGAAGATAATATAACACCCCTTACATTCCTTCTATTTGATTTGGATGAGCCTGTGCAGAGAATTGCTAAGAAAATCTGAGGAAACACTGTAGTAGAGGGTTTATGAGAGCCTCTCCGACTCGTATTCAGCTTTACAACTCATAGAGGGGCTTTTGTATTAAATTATAGTGATTCAAGTTTCAAGGACCTTCATTGTACGAGATTGATTTATGACTCGTAGAGCACATTGCGACTCATTGGGAAGGGTTTCATCGTGAATTCCAATAACTCAGATTATTAGGACTTTTAGTCTACGTGATGGCATCTATGACCATTATCTCGATTTATGACTAGTAAAAGGAGGTTTCATATCAATTTTCAAAGATTCATGATTTTCAGATCCTTCACCCACGAAAGGCAGATACGACTCGTAAAAGGGCCTGCAAGTCGTAAATGAGGTTTTGTAGACCCTGCCAATAGTTTTAATGAGGGCTATTTTTGTCCATTCCCCTACCTATTTCAATTAACCCTAGACATTTTATTACTTGAATGAGGTCCCAAAATAAACCCTAAGGGCATTATCTTGATTCACGACACTTGGGTTTTGTTGAGAGCAAGAGGAGAAGAAGGAAGAAACTAAGGTTTTCACACAACAGCAAGGATTGAGTTGGAGATTGATTTCCCCTCATTTTCAGATATGTAAGGCTTATCAAAGTGTGAAATTTCTTCCTTCACACGCCCCTTGATCATCTTTTTGAGTCAAGATTTTGAGGATAAGAGTTGAGATTTTGAGAAACTTTACTATCTTCATATTGAAATCCTTGCATTGATTTAACATGAGTCTTGTTATATTACTTGAGGTCATCTACTACATGGCATGATTATTTACTATGAGATTTGTTTATGTATTTCATACTTGATAGCATGAACCCTAAATCACATGATTTTTATGTGATTCTATTCATAATATTGAATGTTTGAGTTGATGTAAATTGAGCATAATGAAGTATGAAAAGCATGTTACATTGAGTCATGTATATTACTACACATGAATATCTTGCTTGCATTACATGATGAGTAAATTGAATAAGTTTAAATGACTATTTGAGTCTAAGTTAAACTTGAAGTCTTGCATAGATTGAATGAATTGATAAATGACTGAGAATAGTTGAGATGGGATACCCCAATGGGGTTGAGGTTTGAGTTGATTGACGAGTTGATCGACGAGTTGATGGAGGAGCCGATCGTATTTTAGTCTTGGAAGTAGTATTGGGTACCGAATGGGGAGCGAGTACACTTCTACTTTAACCCACAGGACTACGTTGCCAATGTAGGATAGTCGTTATAGCTAGTCTATCAACTTTTGTCCTGCAAGTGGACACTTATTTTGGATCCATGAGAGAGTTGATCGCCCATTTCTGTGGTAAGTTAAGGCAGGGCATAACAATAATGTTGATTCATTATGTATCACCTAATTAAAGCTGGTGGGATGAGGTTGTCAGTTAAGAGAAACTCCCAAGCAACATTGACTTGAGCATGAGATTTCAAATTGAGTCTTTCACTGAGCCTATTTTAAAAGCATGATATTTCTATAAAACTTGCATATTGAGTTGAGCATGAATTATTGAGTCAAGTTGAGCAAGTCGAGCTTTATTTTCTTAAGCCGTTTTACATACTAGTGTATTCCATATACTGAAGTCTATTTGGATCTGGATCATTTTATGATATAGATATAGTTAATAGAGGACTTCAGCCCGTGCATCATTGAGGTCTAGTTCACTACATTTCCAAAGTTGGTGAGCTCTCCTTACATTCTGGAGGAGCACTGTTATGTTCTTATCATTGTTGAACACTTTATTTACTTTTTGATTAAGGTGACCATGGCATGTCATGGCACTATTCGAAATGGTTGAGTAGAGGCTCTATAGACATTAGAGTAGAGTATTTAATGAGTATTTTTTAATCCAAACTTATCTTCATTATGAGATATGATACAGTAGAGTTATGCACTTATTTATCTCCTTGCATATAATGTCGTACTTTTGGAGTAATACTTCTGCTGTCGAGTTGATGTGATGATGAGACCAAGTGGTTCTCTTGGGAAATCAGTAATGGTTCTTCAAGTGCTGGTCATGCCAAGGGTACATGCCTGTGTCGTGATAAATGAGATGAGATGAGTTGAGTTGAGTTCCTTTTGAGAAGAGTCTAATTTGATTGATGAGGTTAATTGGTTGATGAGTCACTTACCTACACTTTATTCTTGCTTTAGATAGACATTTAACATTTTGATTGGATATTATTTTGAGTTGATGTTGTTCCATATTATTCTACCTATTTCTATTTTATTAAGCTATTTTACATACCGTACATTCCACATACTAATGTCACTCAATGCTGCATTATTTTGTGATATAGATACAGGGATAAGAGATCATCAATAGGCGCATCATTGAGGATCTAGAATGTTCATTAGTGAGCCTCCTTTATTTCGGAAGGTTTATTAGATTATTTCATCTTGCTTTAGAGTTAGACTGATTATCTTTATTTTGATTGAGATATCCATGGGTCTGTCGTTGGCACCACTTGATAATGATAGAGGCTTCATAGACTAAAGTCAAATATTGATTGTTGAGACTTGTTGAGCTAGTTCATTCTACTTGCCTTTTATTTATTATAGTATTTGAGATTAGATAGATATTCCTATTTACTTTCTTATGTCTTTCGCTAATTAGTAGAGTTTATTGATTGAAAGATTGTGATGAGGCCAAGTGATTCTCTTGGAGACTAGCAATAGTCTCTAGGTGTCGATCACGTCTTGGGTACCATCTCGGAGCATGACAAACTTGGTACCAGAGCACGAGTTCAAGTGTCCTAGGGAGTCTATGAAGTCATGTGTAGTAGAGTCCTTGTTATTGGTGTGAGGATCTCCACATCCATAACATGGAGGCTATAGGACATTAAGAATTGTTTCACTCTTTTCATTTCTGAATCGTGCGATAAAGTTATGCTCTATGAAAGTTCTCTTCTAATTCGTGCTTCATATGTTGAAGAATTATAATCATGCCTCCCAGAAGAGCCATCAGAGGTAGAGGACATCCTACCAGACAACATGTTAGCCCACCTGAGCCTCAAGGACATGAGGAGCCCATGAAACCAGTTGTCCCTATTGTACAGCCCCCACAAGATGAGGTCTCCATTGCTGAACTTCGCCAAGCTATTCAAACTTTATCCCAGGATATCACAACACTTGATACGAGATAAGGAGCGGGCCAGAAGGATACCCATAACACATCTAGAGTTTGGGAATTCTTGAGGATGAATTAGCCTGAGTTCACACTGTCTGAATCCATTGAGGATCCTAAGAACTATATGGAGAAGCTTCAGAAAGTATTCTAGGTGATACATATGTTTGATGCTAACAAAGTGGAATTGGCTACTTATCAACTAAAGGGTGTGGCTAGATTGTGGTTCAATCAATGAAAGAAGGGTAGAGGAAAGGATGCCCTCATGCGACTTGGGCTATTTTGGGGGAAGCTTTCTTGGAGTGCTTCTTCCCAAGAGAATGAAGATAGGCAAAGGTAAGAGAGTTCTTGAACTTGAAATAGGGCTCTATGACTATGTAAGTGTATTGGTTGAAGTTTACTTAACTGTCTTGCTATGCTCCGGACATAGTTACTGATATGAGAGGGAGGATGGGGATGTATGTTGATGGGTTGAATAGAGGGCCAAAGAGAATGGGAGGGGATCGATACTCGTGAGTGACATGGATATTTGGAGATTGATGACTTTTGTGCAATAAGCTACTGAGGAGAGACAGCAGGGTAAGGAGGAGTTCAGAAATAAGAAAGCAAAAACATCCAGCCATAAGGTTGGAAAGAAGGGGAATAGAAATTGATTTCCAGCACCGTCATCTACTACTTCACCTGCACTTAGAGTCAAAGATGATCAGAGGTCTCAAAATGTTGGAGCCCATGGATCTCAGTCACAAGCTAGTATGGCTCAAGGTTCATTGGGTAAGCCAACATGTGGGAAGTGTAGTAAGTTTCACTTGGGGAAATGTAGTGAGGGGAGTGATGTATGCTACAAGTATGCCAAGCGGGTCACTATTAGAGAGACTATCCAAAGTGGCTGACCGGGCTCAATCTTCTGCACAACCCTGCCAACTAAAGGAAACCAAAGAGGTATTATGCCAGGCGCAAACTGAGTTACAAACCATTTGTGTGCCATGGGTAGTCGACATGATCAAGAGAACTCCCCAAATATTGTGACGGGTATGATATGAGTCTTTTCTATTGATTATTATGTACTGATGGATCCTAGTGCCACATTATCTTTTTTAACTCCTTATGTAGCCAGTAGATTTGATAGGACCCCTGAGAGTCTTCTTGAACCCTTGTATGTTTCTATTCCCATGGGTAAGTCTATTCGGGCTGAGAAAGTCTATAAAGCTTATGTAGTGTCTATTCATCATAGCAATAATATCATTGATCTGATTAATTTTGATTTGATCCGTGGCATTGATTAGCTTCACGTCTGTCATGCTTCTATTGATTGTAGAGGCTGAACTGTTGAGTTGTAATTTCAGAATGATCTAGTTCTAGAGTGGAAAGGTGATTTCATAGCACCTAAGGGAAAGTTTATCTCATATCTTAGAGAAAGAAATATGATTGCTAAGGGTTATATCTATCACCTCGTGCAAGTGAAATCTGATGATGTTGAGCCCCCTACTCTTAAGTTAGTCCTGATTGTGAATGAGTTTCCTAAACTATTTCTTGAGGATCTGCCCGAAGTCCCTCTTTATAGGGTAATCAACTTTAAGATTGATGTTCTTCCCAATATCTAGGCTATCTAAATTCCACCTTATTGTATGGCCTCTACTAAGTTAAAAGAATTGAAAGAACAGTTAAAAGATTTTCTAGAGAAGGGCTTTTTAAGGCTAAGTGTTTCTCCTTGGGATGTCCCTGTCCTGTTCGTGCAAAAGAAAGATGGGTCTCTTAGGATGTGTATTAACTATAGGCAACTAAACAAGGTCAGCATAAAGAATAAGTATCTTTTCCCAAGGATAAACGATTTGTTTGACCAACTTCAGGGTGCCTCTTGTTTCTCAAAGATAGACTTCAGGTTTGGCTACCATCAGTTGAAAGTGAGGGAAAGTGATATTCCAAAGATAGCCTTTAGGACTAGATATGGCCATTTTGAGTTCTTAGTCATGTCCTTTTGATTAACGGATGCACCTGCAGCCTTCGTGGATTTGACGAATAAAGTGTTCAAATAATATCATGATGTGTTTGTGATTGTATTTATTGATGACGTTTTGGTGTATTTGAGAGATGAGGAAGAGCATGTTAATCACCTCAGAATCGTCCTTAAAGCCTTTAAGGACCATGAGTTGTATGCAAAATTCTTGAAATGTGAATGCTGGCTTAAGTCAATGGTTTTCCTAGGCCATATTGTCTCCGGTGATGGTATCCAGGTAGATGCCCAAAAGATTAAAGAGGTTAAGAACTAGCCTAGACTAATATCTCCTACTGACATAAGAAGTTTCTTAGGGTTGGCAAGCTACTATCATAAATTTGTTGAGGGATTTTCTTCCCTATACGCACCATTGACTAAATTGACTCATGAAAAGGTTAAGTTCCAGTGGTACGATGAATGTGAGGAAAGTTTCTAAGAGTTGAAGACTAGACTGACTATTGCACCAGCTTCAACCTTGCTTGATAGGACTGAGGACTTTGTGATCGATTGTGATGCTTCAATAGTTGGATTGGGATGTGTGCTAATATAGAGAGGGAAAGTGATAGCCTATCTTCCAGAAAACTTAAGATTCATGAGAGGAACTATCTGACCCATGATCTTGAGTTGACAGCGGTGGTGTTTGCACTTAAAATCTGGTGCCACTACTTGTATGGAGTGAATGTGGACGTGTTCACTAACCACAAGAGCTTGTAGTATGTCTTCAGTCAGAAAGAGCTCAACCTGTGATAGAGAAGATAGTTGGAGTTGCTCAAGGATTATGACATGAGCATTTTCTACCACCTAGGTAAATCTAACATTATTGCTAATGCTCTTAGAAGATTGTTAATTGGTAGCATAGCCCATGTGAAGGAAGGAAAGAAGGAGCTAGTAAACGAAGTGCATCGATTAGCCTGATTAGGAGTTCAACTTGAGGAGAATGGTGAGGAAGGAGTTACTATTCAGAAAAGGTTTGCTTCATCTTTGGTGTCAGAGGTGAAAGAAAATCAAGATCGAGATCGTGTCATACTCCAATTGAAGGAGGTTGTCCATAAACAAAAAGTGATGGTCTTCTCCAAAGGGGAAGATGGAGTGTTGAGATACCAAAGTAGATTGTGTGTCCCAGATGTTGATGGTATTCGAGATAGAATCATAGCTGAAGCTCATAGCATTAGATATTCCATTCATTCTGGCTCTCCAGGATGTGCCATGACTTGAGAGAAGTCTATTGGTGGAGTGGAATGAAGAGGGATATTGCTGAGTTCATTTCAAAGTGCCCGAATTATCAGCAAATAAAAGTGGAGCATCAAAGGTCATACGAGTTAATTCAGAACTTTGAGATTCCTAAATGGAAGTGGGAGATGATTAATATGGACTTTATTACTGGTCTACGAAGGTCTTGAAAGCAACATGATTCTATATGGGTGACTGTAGATTGGATGACCAAATCGGGTCACTTCTTAGTAGTTAAGATAACTAACACTGCGGAGACATATGTCAAGTTGTACATCCAAGAGATTGTGAGGTTGCATGGGGTTCTCTTGTCCATCATCTTGGACAGAGGATCTCAATTCACCTCCTAATTTTGAAGATCTTTTCAGAAAGGATTGGCTACCAAAGTGAATCTAAGCACAACCTTTCATCCATAGACAGATGGTTAGGCAGGTATAATTTTTCAGATGTTAAAGGATATGTTGAGAGCCTGTATTCTTAATTTCAAAGTAAATTGGGCTGATCACCTACCATTGATTGAATTTACATGTAAGAATAGTTATCATGCAGGCATTCAGATGGCTCCCTATGAATCTTTGTATGGGAGGAGATGTAAATCACTGATTGGTGGTTTTAGGTGGGAGCAGCAGAGTTGATTAAGCAAGATCTTGTCTATTAATCAATGGAGAAGTTTAAGGTCATTAAAGAGAGGTTGAATACTGCACAGAGTCACCAAAAATCCTATATTGATGTGAGGACGTGAGACTTAGAGTTCGAGATAAATGATTGAGTGTATTTGAAAGTGTCACCTATGAAGGGTGTCATGAGATTTGGGAAAAAGGGTGAATTGAGTCCATGTTATATTAGACCTTATCAGATTGTGAAGAGGATTTGGAAGTTGCTTATGAGTTAGAGTTGCCTTTAGAGTTAGACTGAATCCATCTTGTGTTCCACGTAGCAATGTTGAAGAAGTGCTTGGGAGATCCCTGTAGAAAGTATTGGAGTGAAGGATAGCTTGACCTATGAAAAGATTCGGTCCAAGTTTTTGATCATCAGGTTCATAATTTGAGAACCAAAGAGTAGCCTCAGTTAAAGTCCTGTGGAGAAATCAATTCATTGAGGAAGCCACATGGGAAGCTGACGAAGAGATGAAAGAAAATATTTGCACCTATTTGTGCCAAATAATGAGAATATAGAAGGTAAAGTTTCTTACCCTTAACTAAATTGATTGTCCTTTTCTTGAGTTGATTGTCTATTCTTGAGTTTGAATAGACATTGTTGATTTGATGAGGAGTTGAAAGATTAATTGATAGATGTGAATGTTGAGATAAGTTTCATGTTTATTTGTGCCTTGATATCCACCTTAACTCATCATTCGAGGACGAATGATCTCAAGAGGGAGATGATGTAACATCTAATAAAATTACTAAAATACTCCTAGAATAGAGATGTGTGCATAACACATCTTCCCATGCTCCATTTGGAAATCTAAGACTGGATTCGCTATCAGCACAAAAAATTAAGTGGAAAAATGGTCTCAGTCAATTTTTAGAGCAATTGAATTGAAAAATAATTTGTTAATCCAAAATGAATTCTAGTGACAATGCGCGACAGAGGCACATCGTGCCTCTGTAGTGGACCTATACTTAATTTTTTAAAATTTTTTCAATGGACATTGAAAAACTCGTACAGAATATTTTTGGAAAGAAATACACATGGGTGCAACGGGCCTGCGTCGCAGACTCGCTTTTCGGTAATGTAAATTTTTCTGAAAATTGATGAGGGGCATTCTGGTTAATTTTCAACCTCTGCTAAACTCAAAACGCGATCAAATTAGGTTATTTTGATGCATAAATAGGGTCTTAAACCCCATTCTAAGTCCTTTTATAAGTATTTGAAAGACTAGGGCTTGAGAGACAAGAAGAGGAGAACATAAGATTGAGGAATTCCAGGGCAATTCTTGAATTTGATTGTTGATAGCTTCATCCCAGGTATGTAAGGCTAAACTAAAAGTATGGGATTGTTCTCCCATGTGCCCCATAGATGGTCTTAGGAGAGATTTGAAGTCCATGAGTTTACATATATGATTCTTGATTATTTTCTTAAAAATTTATAATTTCTTACATGTATTTTCATATGTTGATGATCATCATAAACTTGTTTTCTTGAATTGAATACGTTTCATGAGATATTGCATAAACCATATATGTTGATTATTGAAAGCATGCATGAATGAAGATATGGATTGAGTCTAGAGCCTTGATTGAGTATGTTGACAGTAATTGTGATTGTGAATGTGAGAATGATGATAGGTTGATAGTATTTGATGGTCCATGAGTCTTCCCAAATGAACTCTAATGATTTGTCTATTTGATTGTTCTTTAATAATTATCACAAACCTTGAGCTAATGATTGAGAGTTGAATTGATAGTATGATTGGAGTCTTCATGAGACCGATTGAATGATGAGAGCCTCTACGAGGCTGATTTGAGATGATTTGATTGAGATGATTTTATTGGATGAATTGTTTTATGAGCATTGAGTCATGGGAAGATTATCGAGCATCAAAAAAGTAAGATTTAATCCAACTTGAACTCGTCAAACTATGTAACCAAGCATAGGTGAGGATTAGGATTATCCCATCACATTATGTTGAGGTTCTCTCTGATTAAAAGTCTCTGAAATCAATAAAAGACTTATAGATTATTGCTTCCATTTGGACTTGTCCATTATGATTTCAATTCGTTCCCTACCTAGCAAGTATGGGATGACTGTGGCAACAATGTCGGCTTGTTGTACAATCACTGACTCATAAGTGTTTATTGTTGTCAGATGAGAAAAACTCTCAAAAAGTTCCCACATTGAGTACTCTGTGTTGAGATGAGATGAGATGAGATCAGGTGAGATGAGGTGAGTGGAGTTTCCTTTAAGATGAGTCTGATTTGATTGATGAGGTTGATTGGTTGATAGGTCACTTATCTACTATTTATTCTTACTTTAGATAGACATTTGATATTTTGATTGGATATTGTTCTAAGTTGATGTTGTTCCATATTATTGTACTTGTTTCTGTTTCATTCAGCTATTTTACATACCGTACATTTCACGTACTGACACCACTCAATGCTGGATTATTTTATGATGCAGATATAGGGATTAGAGATCATCAACAGGTGCATCATTGGGGATCTAGGACGTTCAGCTGATTGGTGAGCATCCCCTTGTTCGGAGGGTTCATTATATTATTTCATCTTGCTTTAGAGTTAGACTTGATTAGCTTTATTTTGATTGAGTTAGCCATGGGTCTGTCATTGGCACCACTTGATAATGATAGAGGCTTTATAGAGTAGAGTAGAATGTTAATTGTTCAGACTTGTTAAGCTAGTTCATTCTACTAGCTTTTCATTTATTATATTATTTGAGATTAGATAGATGTGGCAATTTACTTTCTTATGTCTTCCGCTGACTAGCAAAGTTTATTGATTGAGTGATTGTGATGGGCCCGACCAAGTGGTTCACTTGGGGACTAGCAATATTCTCTCGGCCATGTCTTGGGTACCCTCCCGACGCGTGACACAACAACACTAACCACTTCTACTATCTGATATTGAAAAATAAGTAAGTCTGGAATATTTAGTGTTCAATCTATAAACAACATCTTAATCATTCATATGTGTATTTGCATTCAGACATCTTAATACTAATGAAAACAAATAAGGTCTTACTCTCTCTGTCTACATAAACTTTTTAACTAAAATTTTAAATGTAACTTTTTTTTTACCATATGAGATGAAACGACTTGTAATTTATAATATTTTTAATACAATTTTAGAATATCTAAATTTTAATTTTTTTTAAAAAAAATTAAGCTAATTCAATTCAATTAATCAATTTTGCTTGAAATTAGTCAAAAATTGACTCTAGAAAACAAATCTAACAGAAATAGTTACAAAGAAATACTATTTCGAAGCACAAAAACACATATTTTCTAAATTGAGTGAAATCAGGTGTGGACTAATAATGAATTAAAATTCTCGTGCACTTATATGAGTTTGCAAATAATTTGTTTTTATGTTGGGTTTACAAGTTTATGCCAGCAAAATTGTCGTATCCTTAGTTTTTATAGTATAAAAATATCTCCAGATAATTAATGACAAAATTGAGCAAACATAATTAGAAATAGAAACTCAATAATGGAAGGCTCCAAAGACAAATCCTTTTCGATAAGAAAAGGTTGACTTCCAACCCAGTCAAAAACTCAGTCGCCATAAAAAATTTTAAAAGTTTAATGAGTCATTTATTTTGTTGAATATGGACATGATTATCCCATAGAAATTCCAAAGAAAACGCTTTTATTTCTGAAAAAGAGTTCTCTCAGATAAAACGCGCTAAAAGATATTGATTGAGGAAGTCAAGATTACTGTCCATTAATTCAAGATACTGTCTATTATGAATTTACTGAAAATAATTTTGTCACTGCCAAAATTACTTGAAATGAGATTCTGCTTTGAAGATTGATTTAGCATAATTCACAGGAGGTTTATGAAGATTCATTTGTATTTCTTTCTCAACTTATCAAGTCCAAATTATCTCACACAATCAACGTGGAGTGTTTGGCTATTGTCACTCTTGTTGCTGCCAGACTTTTTAGGAACCAAAAGATCAATGGAAATTATATGGAAACTCATGAATCAAGAAAGCAAACTTTCCATCCTCTGTGGTTGTTGCAGTAGTATCGGAAAGAACAAGCTCTAATTCTGCGCTTGCCTGACAATCCAAAAAATGTTTTTATGATCTAATCCTCCCTGTCCGAGCTGTTTATTTTACTAGTTTAGTGTATGTGTGTTGCACGTATATGTCACGTTAATATTATTAAATTGAATAATATAAATATTTGAAAAATATTTCTAAGGACCTTCATTTTTTTAAAGTAATATATTAGTATATGTGTATTGAATGTGTATCATGAGTCTATAATAAAAATATATATATATAAAAAAAATATACTATCTCTACTTTAACATTTTTCTCCTATAAAAGAATAAATTATTAAAAACACTTTTGTCATTATAAGACTCAAAAAATTAAAATGTATAAAAATATTTTCAATCTACATTTTTTTTGACTCATGCGATAAAGTTGACTTTAATGTTTGTGTAGTTAGCCTTTTTTTATTAACATGTTTTCTATATAGTATAAAAATAATATAACTTTTTAAATAACAATTTCTTATTGACAAAGATAACATAAATTCATAATTGTTATTGATCTATAGTTTTTTTTCTTAATATAGGCAAATTATAGACTATTTCAATATATTTTTAGTATATTTCTATTCTAACAATACAAATTTATAATGAATAATGCAAAATCTAAAAAAATGTTACTGTTAAATATATTTAACTATTATTATTACTAAAAGTCTAATATTAGGAATAATTTTTTTTCAAAGAATTGGTGGGTGCTATTAGTAGGTTTATTCTTACTAAAAACAATAAAATAATATTTGAGGTTGCTTACTCTCTCTAAGCATAAGTGCTACTTTGAACAATTGTCTTCCCTTATTTGTGTGATACATTTTTATGACCTTTGAGTTAAAAACATGAAATTAATTTGTTAAGAGAAAATTCAATTTGTGTATATTTATTTAAAAATTAAATAATTATTAATAATAAGGTAGATATTTCAGTAATAAATATCATTAGTCCAAACTTGATGTAAAAAAAATGGATGCATTACTTACCGCCAAGACAAATCATCAATTGTCACTGTCGACTTTTTTTTCTATTTTTTCCAAAAAGGTAGAGTTCATGAATTATGTCATGAACACTGCAAAATAAACTAAAATCATATTATTAGAAATAAATGATCTAGATAGATAAAGACAAAATATAA
>JAOTQJ010199401.1:0-20239 GCA_025642045.1 Solanum sejunctum | reverse complement strand
TATGAGTTGATTTATTTATCTCTTGACTCTATGTTACGACAAGTTCTCCCTTAGTCCCTCTTGCCCTTATTTCCATTTTTCAAATGTTATTTAATTGTTTATGCGACTAAGGATGTGTAATGATATGCTATAAGGCTTGTTTAGGGTTCCTTCGGGTTCCCCACTCATCGGTCACTTCTAGGCCCTAGGCTTGGGTCATCAAAAATATGGTATTAGAGCACTAGGTTGTTAGATCCTTGGACTCCAACACACCATGTCGATTAGAGTCTTATTCATGGTTGTATTGTGCACCATAACTATGAGTAGGAGGCTATGAGATGTTTTAGGAAATGTTTTCCTTCTTCATGGTCTACGTGCTTTAGAAGTGAGATAAGGCTTTCCCCTCTAATGAATGTTCTTTGCTCTTCTAGTTGATCATACAGCTTCAAAGAGGAAGGTAAAGGAAGGTAAGTAGAAGGTTTTGATTTTAATGGATCTGGGTTTCACTATTTCTTTTCTCTTCTTTTAGTTGATGGTAGGGCTTCTTGTGTGCCCCGAGTTGTGATGTGAACCTTTGGTGTTTTTCTCTTAGTTAGGTATATTATTGCTAGAAAGTTTATTGGTGTTGATCTGAGTTTGTATTGCATTAGGTCTTGCTTTGTGGCTTGTTGGAGCTGGTGTAATGGATTTTGATATCATACTACGGATGGAATAGTTGCATGCATGTTGTGTCTTCATAGATGGTTAGACTCGTAGAGTTAGATCCTGAATCCCTAAAGAGCTCATCTTTGAGGGGGGAGGTTGTTAAGTTATAGTAAGAGAGGTAGATCCATTTCATGTCTTAAGGTACAATTATTTTCTAAGGGGTTGCATTTATCATTTTGTGAGAATTGTAGGTGTTGAACCTAAGTTGTTTTGTTTATAGAATTGTTGGTGGTGGTAGATGACGCCGTAAATGCCCCTTTCCAATATTTTGAATTTGGGGTACTGTCTTTTGGTTTGACTAGTATGCCAGTTATGTCAATGAGTATCATGAGTAAGATCTCTAATCCCTACTCTATTAGGTTTATGGTGGTTTTGGTGATGATAATGTGGTTCGTTCCCTAATGAGGTATTGCATGTGAATCATTTGAGAGTAGTACTACAAGTTTAAAGAAGAAGGTTGGGTACTAGTAGGTGAGATAGGAATTTTTGTGGTAAGAGGTTGCCTCCTAGATTGCGTGGTGCCGAGTGATGGTATTAAGGTGGACCTTAGAAAGATGAAGGTGATTAGAGATTAGCCTAGACCTTTGACTTATCCGGATGTTAAGAGCCTCTTAGGTTTAGTGGGTTATTGACGTAGGTTATGAGTAGGGTGATTTGATAGGTCCAAGGATTGGTATTTCTTGTGTTATTCCTTGGTGCTACTAGGATTCATGTGTATGTGGATTGATCTTTGATCCCTTCCAATCGAGGAGACCCAAAATTTATTTTCAAGAAAACCTATATGGATTTTACTTATTTTAATTTGGGATTTGAATATTATGATTCCTAAAATTCTATGATGTATAGGTAGTGCTTATCTGATGATTTTAATGTGATTTAAACCATTATATGAGGATTTACTTTGGGTTTATTAAGTTATGAGTATGCATGTTCCCTTGTTAAAACCATTTATGCATGAGAGATTACACTATGGATGTAAATATGGAATTAATTATGTTTTTAGTTCAACTTCATACTGTAAATGTTGATTTTAAATGAAGTCTTAATTACCCGTGTCATTTTTTCATTGTTGATAGTATATGCATTCATGTAGATGGATTATTTTGAAAAATTATGTTATAGGTAAGCACGATTTCATTTTACGGTATGATTTTGATAAAAGGTTAGTTATGACAATATTATGATCACATATATGTCTTTGATTTTGGCTCTTTAAGTAGTTTGGGTGTTTGCAGCATTTTGTATATGAATGGGCCATTCCTATGCATGAATATTATGACAATAAAATTATTATTTTGCCTTGAGCCTAAGTACGAATTATTATGAATAGTGTTTGGCTTTTAAGCCCAATTGTGCATTGAAATGGTTTGGAAAATGACTATTGCCTCTTGAGAGTATGTACATGCATATTACAAGTATTCTTGTGAGATGAAGACACAGCTTGTCGCGTTGAGGCTCTTGGGGTAGTTTGGGCTACTGCATAGCATGTTTCTAATGAATGCAGAACCTGTAAGGTTATAATATGATGGGTACGGATAGATGATCTCTTTGGCAATTACAATGGGTTAGTTATTCTCTAAGATTTATCTTTTGGTCGGGTTTTATCTCCAAGAGAGAATGAAGATAGGTGATATACCTAGGGAACATTATGAGCGTTGGTGGATATGTTTGGTTGATTTATGCATTGGATATGTCTCTGAGATTCATGAATAGAGGTCTTAAACCCTACCTTGATATGTTTGTGGTGGTCTCTAGTAATAAGGTATTGATTTGTTTAGAGCTTGTGAATCATTTGGGGGTAGTGTTGCAAGTCTTAGAGCATAAGAGATTGTTTGCTAAATATGATAGGTGTGCATTGTGGATAGCAAAAAGATGGTTAGAATTCTTTGAGGATTCTGAATGAGTGTGCATTATTTTTCCCCGGTAAGGGTAATGTTGTGGTTGGTACTCTGGTAGCCTAGCATGTGTTGTTGATGGTGGAAAGGAGGAGACTAATGGGGTCCATTGGTTGGCTAGATTGGAATTTAGGTTGAAGGAAGGGGAGAATGGTAGTATAGTGTCCTTGGCGGTTCTAAATCTTCTTAGGTTAAGAGGATTAGGTTATGCAAGGCCTTGATTTCGCCTTATTAGAGTTAAAAGTTTTGGGTGAGAGAATAATAGAGTGTAGGTTGACTTCCAAGGGGGAGATGGTGGCTATGGTACCAAGTGGGTTAGTTGTATTTAAGATTGACAATTGAGTTGAGCATTATAAGTCCTTATAGAGTGTAGAGGGAGGTTGGTAAGGCTGAATAATTTTTAAAATTGCCAATGGATATAGATATGGTTCGTCTAATTTTTCATGATTCTAAGTGGATGTGATGTGTTAGTGACTTTAGTATTATAGAACACTTTGAGGTTGTGGGTGTTAAGGAGGGTAAGATGGCTTAAGAGAAGGTCCCAGTGGGGGTGCTGGATAGATGAGTGGAGAAGTTGATTGATAATGATATAGTGTTCTTCAAGGCCCTTTGGGAAGAGTCGTCTATTCATATTTGTCACTCAAGGAGCCAGAGCATGCATGGAGGAGCAATATCCGTATCTCTTTCATTCTATTCAAACTTATTATAACACATTAATCCCTTTATATGATTTCAAGTCTTGCATTTCGGCCCCTATGTCTTTCATACGTATTCATGTTTAAGTTGGCAAATTTATGATGATTTTTCACTTATGCTGAGATTTTGAAAATGGTGTTTTAAACATAATGTTGATTCTAATTCATTTATGATTATTCTTGTCACATATATTTCTTTTGTATATAGGGACGAATGTTTCGAAGGAAAAGATATTGAAATGACCCAAAAATGTTTCTGAAAGTATGCCTCGGAAGTGCCCGAAATCGTAATTTCCATATATATAAAAATTCATTTGTTATTTTGAAAATCCAACTTCATATTCTTGTTCAGGGGGTCCAATTGAGTGGGAAATGAGTCTAATCCAATTTTTAGGGCAACCGTATCAAAATCCAAAAATTGCAAAAATGCGATTTAGGAGGGTCAATTTTGGATAGGCATATCTCTTAGCACACAAAGAACTAGGTGACTGACGAACTATCAAATTAAATCACTTTAAATTAGATTTCCAAAACACTTGGTTTCACCTTGTTCTGAGTTTGGATGAATAATTGATGCCCATTTTCGTAGAACTCATATGTGTAGAAATTCAAATTCCAGTGAGCAGTCTGTATTGGTTTTGTTTTTCTTGACTTCGGTCCAAGACTTCTAAGTCTTGGGACTAAGGGTTCCTACATTCGAAAATACCTACACTTAGCCTTATTTCACCCATATATCATCCTAAACATTCCCCAATACTCACTAAAACACTTAGCCAAATATTTCACTCCAAATCAAGTCTCCAAAACCCCCTTTTAGATCTTAGGGATTTCAACCAAGCTTCAAATCTCCATCTCCAAAAGCTAAGGTATGTGGTTTTGAACCATTGGTTCCTTCTATTCATAGTACCTAAGCCTCCTACTTACTAATATTGCATTATTGGAAGTTGATTTTACATGTGGGTCTTGTATATTAAGAAATTTACTGCACAATGATTTTAGTTCATGAAAATGTTGTTGTTTTAGCATGTTTTGAGCTCTAAATCTTGGATCTAATGTTGGATTTTATATAATGTTTTGATGTGAATATCTTGGGGGTGTTGCAAGGTGTTAACGGACGGTTTTATAACAAATTTTCTTATATGATGTCATCTCGAAATTGCATGGTCTTTTACCCCCATTACACCCCCCCAAGGTGTTTAAGAAAATTCTGACTACGGTTTTTTGAGGAATTGAAGGTCCAAAGCATGAGTTATGATATGAATGATGTTGTGAAGATAACAAGAGCTTATGCATATGACACAATTGATGTTATAATGATGAAGTGAGCTTATGCATATGATGAACTCTATATAAAGTGTTGCATTAGACGATGCCCGTCCCGGGGAGACAAGAGCCCGAATAATCGAGGGAAGGGTTAGTACTTCTCCACTTAGTGATAGGGAGGCATCATCACTAACCGTGATTGGAGTTAATAGTCATCAACTAAGATGAGGGTTCTTACTCATCCATCTAGGTGATGGGGCGACATTATCACCAACCGAGATGAAGGTTAGTACTAACTACCTAAGTAATGGGGCGGTATCATTACTAACCTACCAAAGGATTGTACATTTGGAAATCTAGATTAGCCTATTCTTCATATATGATATCTTATATGAGCATAAGTAACTTAAGCATGTTTTTAGTTATGCATTCATCGTACATGTCATATTGCTATATATTATGCCTATTGCCTATTGCCTATTGTGATGCATTTTGGATTATGATTCTTATCTCTTTTGCATTGCATCCCACATACTTAGTACATTCAAAGGTACTAACGCATACTCTTGCCTGCATGTTATCACCATGTAGGGACCGAAGTTCCTATTGATTCTTCTTGTGGCTAGATGGATTATTCAAATTAGCCTTTAGTGAGTCTTCCATTCCGGGGACAAGGATTATTCTCTAACACTTTTTGTTAAGATTCTCGTTACTTAATAGTATACTTACAACTATAAGGGTAAGCCCAGTTTTATGTCTTGGCCCCCGCCATTATCTATGTAGTAGAGGTACTGTTGGAGAAAGCTATCTATTTATGCTATGAGTTGATTTATTTATCTCTTGATTATATGTTACAACAAGTTCTCCCTTAGTCCCTTTTGCTCTTATTTCCATTCTTCCAATGTCATGTAATTATTTTTATGACCAAGGATGTATAATGATATGTTATGAGGCTTGTTTGGGGTTCCTTCGGGTTCACTATTCACCATTCACATCTAGTTCCTAGTCTTGGGTTGTGACAGTTAAGAGGCTTGCTCGGGGTCCCTTTGGGTTCCCCATGCGTCATGTCACGTCTAGGCCCTAGGCTTGGGCTGTGATAAATTTGATATCAAAGCACTAGGTTATAAGTTGTCCTCGGCATCCAACATGTCTTGTCGATTAGAGTCTTATTCATGGTTATCCTGTGCATCACAACTATAGGTAAGAGGTTATGAGACAATTTAGAAAATGTTTCCCTTCTTGTTACTCTATGTTGTTCTATAGAAGTTAAGGTAAGGTTTTTTCCCCCCTAACGATTGGTCTTTGCTATGCTAGATTATGCCTAACATAAAAGGAAGAAGAGTATGCATACCCAAGGAACAATCGACCCATGGAGAGCTTCGGGATGCTCTCACCTTACTTGCATAAGTTGTGGCTAATCAAGTCATCAAAGAGACTTAATCCCCTCATGCTCCTACTCCAACATCTCGAGTGAGCGATTTCATAAGGATGACCTACCGAAATTTTGTAGGTCTAAGGTAGATGAGTACCCTTAAGAGTCATTTGTGAAGTCTACAAGGTATTGGCTATCATGGGTGTGAGGTTAGAAGATAAAGTAGAGTTGGCAGCATACCAACTCAAAAAGATAGCACAAATACGGTATAATCAATAGAAGGAGGAGAAAGGGATCAACAATGTGGTTCTATAGGAGGAGTTCAAGGAGGTCTTTCTTAATTGGTTCTTCCCTCTTGAGCTTAGGGAAGCCAAATTGGTGGAGTTCATAAACTTGAAACAAGGATCTATGAGTGTGAGGGAGTATACCCTCAAGTTCAACCAACTCTCAAAGTATGCTCCACACGTGATCACCGACTCAAGGTCTAGGATGAATAAATTTATTATAGGTTTTTCAGATTTGGTAAGTGAGAAATGTTGTAACACTATTTTGATTAATGTCATAGATTTGTCCCATTTGATAACTTATACCGAATAATTGGAGGGGGAGAATTTGAGGAAGAGAAAGGGTCATGAAACCAAGAGGGTCAATTTTGATGGTAAGTTCCAAAGTAGCAAGGGTGGCTGGTTTCATCAAGGCCAAGGGTCTTCTCATGTTCCTAGTGGGATATTTGCCAATGACTACCCAAGGCCTCAAGAGGATGGTGGTATGATTCTTAGACCCATGTGTCCAAGATATGGTAAGGGTCATAGTGGCCCATACTTGAGGGCTACTAATGATTGCTATAGTTATGGGGAAGTTGGCCACAAGATGATGGATTGCCCAAGTAAACGCAACAAGGGTAAGGATGTTTGTCCTCAAGGCCGGAGTGCTAATGCAGTTTCTTTGTGGAGAGTGGTTGACAAGGTGGTGATCCATGGCATAATTGGTTTTATTCTTTACATGGAAGGCAAGGGGTTGATGAGTTGTCTGATGTCATCATGGGTATGTCAAAAGTCTTTGATTTTGATGTGTATGCATTGATTGATCCCGGTGCCACTCTTTCTTTTGTTACCTCTTTTGTTGCCAAGAAGTTTCATGTTGAGCCTGAATTGTTATGTCAGATTTATGAGGTATGTACTCCTATTGGTGTATCTATTATTGATAGAAAGGTCTATAGAAATTTTCCCATTTGCATCTTGCATAAAATATTGCCTTATGATCTTGTTAAGTTGGATATGGTTGATTTTGATGTTATTTTCCCATTTTCCCATTTGCATCTTGCATAAAATATTGCCTTGTTGCATGCACACTATGCCTTTACTGATTGTTGAACCTATTGGTCAAGTTTAATTCCCAAATAAACCCATCCTTGAGTGGGAGAGTGATTATATGGTGGTCAAGGTAGGTCCATCTCTTGCATTAAAGCCCATAAATTAATCTCTAAGAGGTATCTTTATCATCTTGTGAGGGTTCGGGATGTGGAGTCCAAAAGTCCTTCATATAGAGTCAGTTCTAGTGGTAAATGAGTTTCTTGATATCTTTTCAAATTACCTTCCCGATGTTCCTCCCTAAAGAGAAATAGATTTTGGTATAGATCTCCTTCCTGATACTTAACCCATTTCTATTCCCCCTTACCGTATGACCCCGATAGTGTTAAAGGAGTTGAAGGAGCAATTGAGGGACTTGTTAGACAAGGGTTTTGTTAGGCCTACCATATTACCTTGGGGTACACCGGTGTTATTTTTTGAAAAAGATGGATGGGTCTCTTAGAATGTGTATTGATTATTGATAACTCAGTAGGGTCACCATAAATAATAAATATCCTCTTCCAAAGATTGATGATTTGTTTGACCAAGTGCAATGAGCTAGTCACTTCTCTAAGATTGATCTTCAGTCCGAGTACCATCAAGTTAAGGTGAGGAAGTGTGATATTCCTAAGATGACCTTCCAAACTATTTATGGACATATGAATTTGTGGTTATGACTTTTGGGTTAAGCAATGCACCGGCCATCTTTATGGATCTAATGAATAGGGTCTTTAAACCTTACCTTGATTTGTTTATTGTGGTCTTCATTGATGATATTTTGATCTATTCTCATAGTGAGGAGGAGCATGTGGCTCATTTGAGGGTAGTGTCGCAATGATTGAGGGAAGATAAGTTGTATGATAAATATGAAAAGTGTGAATTTTGGTTGAAAGAAGTTGTGTTTCTAGGTCATGTCTGCGAGGTGATGGTATTAAGGTGGATCCTGAAAAGACAGATGTGATTAGAAATTGGCCTAGACTATTAACCCCATCGAACATTAGAAGTTTCTTGGGCCTAGCCGGTTACTATCGGAGGTTTGTGAATGGGTTCTCTTCTATTTCTTCTCCCATGAAAAAGTTGAACCAAAAGAAGGCTAAGTTTGTGTAGATGGATGAGTCTGAAAGGAGTTTCCAAACCTTGGATAAGCTTGGCTCCGCTCCTATCTTGTCTCTACCGGAAGGGTTGGAAGGGTTTATTGTGTATTTTGATGCCCCCCGAATTTGTTTTGGTTATGTGTTAATGGAAAATGGGAAGGTAATAGCCTATGCTTCTAGGCAACTCAAAGTGCATGAAAAGAATTATCCTACTCATGATCTTGTATTGGCCACCATGGTTTTTTCTTTGAGAATTTGGCGTCATTAATTGTATGGGGTGTATGTTGATGTGTTTACCGATTATAAGAGTCTCCAATATATGTACACTCAAAAAAATCTTACTTGAAGCAAAGAAGGTGGTTAGAACTTCTTAAGGATTATGATATGAGTGTGCATTATCATCCCGGGAAAGCTAATGTTGTGGTAGATGCTTTGAGTAGGGTGTTTATGGGTAGCCTAACTCATGTTGATGATGGGGGCATAAAACTGGCTAAGGAGGTCCATTGGCTGGCTACGTTTGGGGTTAGGGTGGAAGAGGTGGATAATGGTGGCATTGTGGTTGTGGATGGTTCAAAGTCTTCCCTTATTGACACGTGAAAACAAAACAAGATCTTGATCCCTCCTTGTTAAAATTGAAGGCCTTGGCGAAAGAGCGCAAGGTGGAGTTTTTCTCCCAAGGGGGAGATAGTGCTCTTAGGTACCAAGGTAGGTTGTGTGTTCCTTGTGTTGATGGTTTGATAGAGAAGATCCTTGATATGGCTCATAATTCTTCCTATTCTATTCACTCCAGTTCTACCAAGAAAGACATTGCCAAATTTGTTTTCAGTTATCATAGTTGCCAACAAGTCAAAGCCAAACATCAAAGTCGGGGTGGCCTAACCCAAGACATAGAGATTCCTACTTGGAAGTGGGAGGAAATCAACACTACTGGAAAGAGTTTCGATTATATTTGGGTTGTGGTTGATAGGATGATCAAATTGGCTCATTTTCTATCATTTTAGACTATATATGGAGCTGAAGACTATGCAAAATGTGTACATTCATGTGTTGATAAGGTTGCATGGGGTTCTCTTATCCATCATATCAATTTGTGGTGCTCAATTCACTTCACATTTTTGGAGGTCTTTCGAAAGGGGTCTTGGTACATAGGTTAAACTTAGTACGACCTTCCACCCTCAAACGGATGGCCAAGCCAAAAGAACTATACAAACTCTTAGGTATGTGCTTAGGGCTTGTATTTTGAAGTTCAAGGGTAGTTAGGATGGTCATCTTCCATTGATTGAGTTTGCTTACAACAATAGCTAACATTCTAGCATTGGTATGGCTCTTTTTAAGGCCCTTTATGGTAGATATTGTAGATCACTAGTTGGGTGGTTCGAAGTTAGAGAACTGGCCTTATTGGGTCCGCATCTAGTTATGTATGCTACGGAGAAGGTAAGGTTGATTAGAGAAAGGTTGAAAATAGCCCAAAGTCACCAAAAGTCCTATGTCAAAGGAGAAGAAGAGAGCTTGAATTTAAAGTTGGTGATTGGGTCTATTTGAAGGTTTCACCCATGAAGGGTGTGGTTTATTTTGGTAAGAAGAGTAAACTAAGTCCAAGATTTGTGGGTCTTTATAGAGCAATGAGAAGGATTAGTAAGGTGGGCTACGAGTTAGATTTGCCTAGTGAGATGGGATTGGTTCATCCAATTTTCCATGTGTCTATGTTGAGGAAATGCATGGGTGACCCTAATGCTACTGTGCATCTTGGCATTGTGGGGGTGGTTGAAGACAACTTGACATATGAAGAAGTTCTACTAGTAATCTTAGATAGACAAGTGAAGAGGTTGAAGAACAAGGATGTTGCTTCCGTTAAGGTCCTTTGGAGGAATCAACAAGTCAAAAGTGCTACATGGGAGGCTGAAGCAGACATGCAAAAATGATATGATTATCTATTCTACTCTACTCAAACCTAAGGTACTAATTATAAGTCTTCTATGTGATTTGATATTTTATGTTTCAGTCCCTAAGTCATTTGCATGCATTCATGTTTATATTGACAAAGTTCGTGGTAATTTTCACTTATGTTGAGATTTTGAAAAGGATGTTTTGAGTATGTTAATGCATTCTTTTTGGGGCTGATTTTTTCATGATTACTCCTCTTATATATGTTTCTTTGACATTTGGGTAAGAATGTTCCCAAGAGGGAGATATTGAATTGACACCAAAAAGTGCTCAAAAATGTGCCTTAGAAGTGCCTGACATTGTAATGTCTATATATCTCAAAATCTGTGCGTGATATCGAAAGTCCTACTTCATATTCTATACCAGGGGGTCAAATTGAGTAGGAAATGAGTCTAACACTAATTTGTAAGCAACCATAGCAAAATTTGAAAATTGTAAAATGAAATTTACAGATAACTTTTCGCGCCGCTAGCGCAATGCGCCAAAGGCGCGCCAGTGTAAAAATTCTACCAGCTTTTCTGTTCGGTCCAAGACTTCTTGGTCTTGGTCCTAAGTGTTCCCATACATACAAATACCTATACTTAGCCATAGTTCATCGTCATATCACACAAGATATTCCTCAATACTCACTCAAACACTTAGACAAATATTTTACACCAAATTTCAAGTCACAAAACTCAATTCGGATCTCAAGGTTCTCATTCAAACTTCAAGTCTCCATTTCCAATCTTCTTTAAGGATTCTCTAAAGTCAAGGTATGTGGGTTTCAACCATTGGGTCCTTTCACCCATGGTACCTAAGCTTTCATTTCATCTAATTTATATGCTTTTAAGTTGGTTCTACAGATGGGTCTCTTATCATGAATTTGACTATGAATTATGTTGGGGGGTTTATACAGCAATTGCCTCGCTCGGGAGGTAGTAGGCTTGTGCAACTATGTTGGGGTAGTTTGTACCTCAATTGCCTCGTTCGGGCAGTAGTAGGCCGGTACAACCTTATTGGGGGGTTTGTACCTCAATTGCCTCGCTTGGGAGGTAGTAGCCTCGTGCAACCTCGTCGAGGGGTTTGTACCTCAATCACCTCACCAAAGAGGTGATAGGCCTTGGTTACTCATAGTGGTCTCTTCCTACACATGTAAACTATTCTATCTAAGCATGTTTTAGTACAAGCATTGACCAGGCATGTCATATCGTTGTTATGTTATCTATTAAATGTTATTATGCATCTTGACCATGTTGCCTATCTCTTGTTGCATTGCATCCTACATACATAGTACATTCAAAAGTACTAATGTATACTTTTGCCTACATGATATCACCATGAAGGAACTGGTTCCCCACTTGATCATCCTCGTCCTCCACGTGGCTAGTGCGATTTCTCTACAAAACTAGTTGGTGAGTCCTCCATTCTGAGGAAAATGTTTATGATCTCAAGATAAGTACTAAGACTATCTTTCTTTATGAATGTATCGATTCTGAAGGTGAGCCCGATTGCTTATGTTGGACCTCGCTAAGTTGTATGGTTAGAGGTGTTGTTGGACATGTTATGTATAATATTATGAGCTTTGACTCTATCTTGACTCTTGTTGTTTATGATATGAAAGTTGTCCCTTAGCCCCGTTTATCCCTATTTATCCTCTCTTATTGTATTTAATTGCTTCCGTGACCAAGGATGTGTAATGATATGTTAAGAGGCTTGGTTGGGGTCACTTCGGGTTCCCATGAGCTATGTCACGTCTAGGCCTTAGGTGTGGGTCGTGATATCTATAAAGACTTTATCACTATTAGGTGGTTGCAATGATAGACCCATGGCTACCTCAATAAAAAATAAAGCTAAGCAAATTCTAACTCTAAAGTAAGATTAAAATAAAGTAATGACTCCTCCGAAGTAGAAGAAGCTCACCAATTAGCTGAATTTCATAGATACTCAACGATTAGCCTGTTAATGATCTATAATCCTTGTATGAACATCATAAATTCCAAATGACATCAATATGTAGAATGTACAGTATGTAAAATAGCTGAATGAAATCAAAATAGGTAGAATGATATGAAGCATCAATCAACATCAAGGACAATAACAATTCAACATGTCCAATGTCTATCTAAAGCAAGAATGAAGAGTATACAAGTTGCCCATCAACCCATCAAACCTTATGGATTAAATCAGACTCCTCTCAAAGGGACTCATCTCGACTCAAAGTACTCAGTTTGGAAACTTTCTGTGAGTTTCTCTTATCCGACAACAATCACTTATGAGTCAGTGATTATACAATAATCATGCTGATTTTGCCACAGTCATTCCATACTTTCCAAGTAGGGAATGAATTGAATCCACTAGGGACCACCAGCAAATCAAACTAGTCCTGTATTATTTCAGGGACTCTATCAAGATGGAACCACAATGAGATATAATGGTTCTAATACTCACCTACGCCTAGCTACGTATTTTGATGAGTGTGAGTTAGATTGACTCTTACACTTTCGATGCTCTATACTCCTCCCAAGACTTAATGCACAAATGGAAATCAAACCCATAAAATCATCTCGATCAACACGTCTCAAATTAGCCTCATGGAGGAGCTCATCATCCCATTAGTCTCGTAGGGACTCTCATCATTTCATCAATCAAAATCTCAATCAATAGCTCAAGGCACAGAATAATCTTTAGTAAACAATCGAATAGGCAAATCATTAGAATTCATTTATGAAGGCTCATAGGACTATAAAATACAATCAACCTATCATCATTCTCATATTCACAATCACAATTATAATCAGCATTTTTAATCAAGGCTCTAGACTCAATCCCTATAATCTTTCAGCTATACTTCTAATAATTAACATGCAGGGTTTATCCAATATTACATGAAAAATATTCAATTTAAGAAAATAATTTTATGATGATCATCAACATATAAAAATATATGTAAAAATATAATCTTTCAAGAAAATAGTCAAGAATAAAGTGTGAAGACATCATGAACTTTCAGCTCTCTTCTAAGACCATTTATCAGGCACATGAGACAACAATCTCATGCTTTTAGTTTAGCCTTACATACTTGGGATGAAGCTTCAATAATTAATCTTCAAGAATTCTCCTTGGATTTCCTTTAATCAAGCTTCTCTATTCTCTTCTCTCAAGCCCTAATCTTTCAAGTGTTTAGAAAAGGAGTGCATCAAAACAACCTATTCTGATCATATTTTGAGTTTAGGAGGGGTTGAGTATTGCTGAAATGCCCCTTATGAATTTAAAAGAAAATTTTCACCTTAGAGAAACGGGTCCATGATGCGGACTTATCACGTTTACATGCATTTCTTCTGGAAATATTTTGAACGAGTTTTCAATCTCTATCAAAAAAATTGAAAAAAATTAAGTGTGCATCTGCGACAGGGGCGCGATGCGCCTCTGTTACACATAATCATTGGAATTCCTTTTAGATTGAATTTTTTTTTTGATCCGGTTGCTCTGAAAATTGATCGAGATCATTTTCTCACTTACTTTATAGTGTTGATCACGAATTCGATCTCAGATTTCCAAATGGAGCATGGGAAGATGCATTATACGAACATCCCTTGGGATTATTCATCCTCTATTGATAACTAAAGGTAGATATTAAGGCACAATTAGACTCAAGATCGACTCAATATTCATATTATAAATAAATCTCTCGACTCTATCTCAGTCATCAATTAACTCTATTCGAACTCAAGAATGGACAATCAACTCAAGAAAAGACAATCAATTTAGTTAAGTGTAAGGAAATTACCTTTAACATTCTCATCATTGGGAACTAATAGGTTTGGATATTTTGGTTTTGGCTCTTCCTCAGCTTTCCCTGTGGCTTCTTCAAAGAATTAATTTCTCCACAACACTTTGACTGAAGTTATCTCTTTGGTTATCAACCTATGAATCTGACGATCAAGGATTTGGACTAGAATTTCTTCATAGGTCAAGCTATCCTTCACTACAATGCTATCCAAAGGGATCGCCAAGTAAGGATCTCCCAAACATTTCTTCAACATCAACACATGGAACACTGGATGGATTTCGTCTAACTTGGAAGGCAACTCTAATTCATAAGCAACCTTTCCAATTCTCTTTCATAATCTGATAAGATCCAATATAGAGTGGACTCAATCTACCCTTCTTCCCATATCTCATGACACCTTTCATAGGTGTCACTTTCAAATATATCCAATCATTTACCTCGAAATATAAATCTCTCACCCTCATATTTGTGTTGGCTTTCTGGCAACTTTATGTAGTCTTCAACATTTCCTTAATGTCCTTAATCTTCTCCATTGATTGAGGAACAAGATCAGGCGCAATCAATTTCGCTTATCCATCCTCGAACCATCCGATTGGTGATCTACACCTTCTCCCATATAAGGCCTCATAGGGAGCCATCTGAATGCTTGCATGATAATTGTTGTTATATGCAAATTCAATCAATGGCAGGTGATCATTCCAATTTCCCTAGAAATCAAGAACACGGGCTCTCAATATATCCTCTAATGTCTAAATAATACGTTTTGCTTTTCTAACCATTTGTTAATGGATGAAAGGTTGTGCTCAAATTCACTTTTGTACCCAATCATTTATAGAAATATCTCCAAAATTAGGAGGTGAATTTAGCTCCTTTGTCTGAGATGATAGACAAGGGAACCCCATGCAACTTCACAATCTCTTGGATGTACAATTTCGCATACTCCACCGTAGTGTTAGTTGTCTTAATTGCTAATAAGTGAGCTGATGTGGTCATCCTATCCACAATCACCCATATTGAATCATGTTGCTTTAGAAACCTCAGGAGACCAATAATGAAGTCCATAAAAATCATCTCCCACTTCCACTCAGGATCTCAAAGTTCTGAGCTAATCCACATGGCCTTTGATGCTCAACTTTCACTTGCTGACAATTAAAGCACTTTGAGACGAACTCAGCAACATCTCTCTTCATTCCACTCCACCAGTAGAATTCTCTCAACTCACGATATATCCTAGTAGAGTCAGGATGAATGAAATATCTAGTGTTGTAAGCTTCAACCATAATTGTATCTAGAATACCATCAATATCTGAAATGCACAATCGACTATGGTATTTCAATATCCCATTTCCTTCTTTGGAGAAAACCATAACTTTCTGCTTATGGACCGACTCCTTCAATTAGAATATGACAGGATATTGATCTTGCTTTTCTGTCACCTCTGTTACCAAAGATGAAGCAGACCCGTTCTGAACATTAACTCCTCCCTCATAATTCTCCTAAAGTTGAACTCCCAATCGGGCTAATCGATTCACTTCCCTTACTAGCTCTTTTCTCCCTTCCTCATATGGGTTGTGCTACCCGTTGACAACCTGCTAAGAGCATCAATGACAATGTTAGTTTTACCTTGATGGTAAAGAATGCTCGTGTTATAATCCTTGAGCAACTCTAATAATCTTCTCTGTCACAGGTTAAGCTATTTCTGACTGAAGGCATACTGTAAGCTCTTATGATCAGTGAACACATCCATATGCACTCCACACAAGTAGTGGCACTGGATTTAAGTGCAAACACCACCACAACCAACTCAAGAGCATGGGTTGGATAGTTCCTCTCATGACTCTTTAAGTTTTCTAAAAGATAGGTTAAAACCTTCCCCCTCTGTATCAGCACGCATCCAAGTCCAACTCTCAAAGCATCACAATAGGTTACAAAGTCCTCCGTCCAACCGGGCAAGGTTAAAACTGGTGTAGTAGTTAGTCTAGTCTTTAACTCTTGGAATCTTTTCTCACATTTGTCGAACTACTAAATTTGAGTCAATTTAGTCAATAGTGTATATAAGGAAGAAAATTCCTCAAAAAATTTGCGATAGTAGCTTTCCAACCCCAAGAAACTCCTTATGTTAGTTGCAGAGATCAGTTTGGGTCAGTTCTTAACCACTTCAATCTTTTGAGCATCTACTCGAATACTATTATCAGAGACAATATGGCCTAGGAAATCCATGAACTAAAGACAGAATTCACATTTAGAGAATTTTGCATACAACTTGTGGTCCTTAAGTGTTTGAAGGACAACTTTGAGGTGATTTCCATATTCCTTTTCATCTCTTGAATGCACCAAAATATCATCGATGAACAAAATCACAAACATATCATGATAATATCTGAACACCCTATTTATCAAATCAATGAGGGTTGCAGGTGCATTCGTTAACCCAAAGGACATGACAAAGAACTCAAAATGGCAATATCTAGACCTAAAGGTTATCTTTGGGACATCGCATTCCCTCACTCTCAATTGACGGTCGCCACATTTGAGGTCTATCTTTGAGAAACAAGAGGCACCTTGAAGTTGGTCAAATAAGTCATCTATCATTGGGAAGGATATTTGTTCTTTATTATGACCTTGTTCAGTTTCCTATAGTTAATACACATTCTAAGAGACCCATCTGTCTTTTGTACAAATAGGACAGGGACCCCACAAGGAGAAACACTCGGCCTTCTGAAGCCCTTCTCTAACAAATCTTTCAATTGTTCTTTCAACTCAGCGAGGGCCATCCTATAAGGTAGAATTGAGATAGGATGGGTATCAGGAAGAACATTAATCCCAAAGTCAATCTCCCTATCAGGAGGGACTCTAAGCAAATCCTCAGGAAACACTTTCGGAAACTCATTCACAATCGAGACTGACTCAAGAGTAGGAGATTCAACATCACCAGATTTAACTCTCACAAGGTAATACATACAACCCTTATCAATCATCTTTCTATTTGTAGGATAGGAGATAAACTTTCCCTTAGGTGCTACAGAATCACCCTTCCACTCTAGAACCAGTTCATTTAGAAATTAAAACTTAATAGTTCAAGTTATACAATCAACAGAGGCATAATAAGCATGAAGCCAATCAATTCCAAGGATCAAATCAAAATTAGTCATATCTGACTCAATCAGATCAACGATAGTATCCCTATGATAGATTAACATTACACAAGCTCTATAAACTCTCTTAACCCAAATAGACTCACCCATGAAAGCAGAAACATCAAAAGGTTCGAGAAGACTCTCAAGGGTTCTATCAAATCTACTGGCCACATAAGGAGTTACAAAAGATAATATGGCACCAGGATCCATCAACACGTAATAATCAATAGAAAAGACTCGAATTATACCTATCATAATATGTAGGAAGTTCTCCTAATCATGTCGTCTACCCATGGCATTCAAATGGTTTGTAGCTTCGCTTACGCCTGACGTAGTGCCTCTCGAATTTCTCTTACATGGTGGGGA
Organism: Solanum sejunctum; assembly: GCA_025642045.1. NCBI lineage: Eukaryota > Viridiplantae > Streptophyta > Magnoliopsida > Solanales > Solanaceae > Solanum > Solanum sejunctum. The sequence continues at coordinate 2,668 of JAOTQJ010199401.1, read as the reverse complement.
TGGTGTAGATGTTTGAGCCCGGTCAGTCCATAGTGGACAATCTCTCTGATAGTGACCTTCTTGGCTATACTTGTAGCTTACAGCACTCTGCTCGCAGCATTTACCCATGTGTAACTTGCCACATATACCATATAGTGTTTTACCTTATGACTTTTGAGCCATACTAGCTTGTGACTAAGACCCATGGGCTCTAACATTCTGGGACCTCCAATTATTTCTAGCTCTAGGGGCAGGTGCACCAGCAGTTGATGGTGCTGGAAATCGGTTACCACTGGCTTTCTTCCTAACATCATAGTTGTATGTTTTAGCTTTCTTGATTTTGAACTCCTTTCTATCATGTTGCCTCTCCTCATTAGGTTGTTGTACAAAGTTCATCAGTCTCCCAATGTCTATATCACTCATATGCATTACTCTTCTTCCACCTCTCTTTTGCCCTCTATTTCACCCATAAACATACATTCTCATCCTTCCCCTCATATCAATAACTATGTCCGGAGCATAGCGAGACAACTATATAAACTTTAGCCCATACTCTTGCATAGTCATGGATCCCTACTTTATGTTTAAGAACTCTCTTACATTTACCTCTCTTTGATCCCTTGGGAAAAAGCGCTCCAAGAAAGTTTCCTCGAACATAGCCCAAGTCAACACGGGGGCATCCTCTCCTTTACCCTTCTTCCATTAATCATACCAAAGTCTGGATACACCCTTGAGTTAGTAAGTAGCCAACTTCAGTCTGTCAGTATCAACCACATGCATCACTTGGAACACTTTTTGAAGCTCCTCCACATAGTTCTCAGGTTCCTTAGTAGATGCAGACCCTGTGATCTTAGATAGATTCATCGTCAAGAAATCCCAGACTCTAGCAGTGTCATGGCCATACTGTAGACCCACTCCCTGTCTCACAGTAGGTGTTATGATAACCTGGGCTAGAGTTTAAATAGTCTGGCGTAGCTCAGCACAGGAGACCTTATCTTGCGGAGGCTGAGCAATAGGGACAGTTTGTTCCACGGGCTTCTCATATCCTTGAGGATCAAGTTAGTTAACACGCTATCTGGTGGGATGTCTTCTATCTCTAACGGCTCTTCTAGGAGGCATGCTCATGATTCTGCAATGCAGAAAGCACGAATTAGAATACAACTTTCATAGAGTATAACTCTATAGAATGATTTAGAACATGAAAAAAGTGAAACAATTCCTAATGTCTGATAGCCTCCTGCTTACCAAGTGTGGCAACACACCCATAAACAAGACTCTACTAGACAAAGCTTCATAGACTCCCTAAGACACTTGAACTCGTACTCTGCTACCAAGTTTGTCATGCCTCGAGTAGGGACCCAAGATGTGGCTGATACCTAGAGACTATTGCTAGTCCCCAAGCGAATCACTTGGCCTCATCTCAATCACTCAATCAACAAACTCTACTATCATTCGAAGACATAAGAGATGTAAATGGGCATATCTATCAAATCTAAATTATAAAATAAATAAAAGGCATGTAGAAAGAACTAGCTCACAGTCTTAACAATGAACAACTTACTCTAGTCTATGAAGCATCTATCGCTATCAGGTGGTGCCAACGATAGACCAATGGCTACCTCAATAAAAAATAAAGCTAAGCAAAGTCTGACTCTACAGTAAGATCAAAATAAAAGTAATAAATGCTCCGAAGTAGAGAAGGCTCACAAATTAGTTGAACATCCTAGATCCTCAATGATGCACCTATTAATATCTCTAATCCTTGTATCTGTATTATAAAATGATGTAGCACCGAATAAGGTCAGTATATGGAATGTACGGTGTATAAAATAGCTGAATAAAATCAAAACAGATAGAATAATATGAAACATCAATCAACATCAAGGACAATAACAAATCAACATATCAAATGTCTATTTAAAGCAAGAATAAAGAGTAGATAAGTGACCCATCAACCATCATACCTCATCAATCAAATCAGACTCCTCTTCGAGAGACTCATCTAAACTCATCTCATCTCGACTCAGAGTACTCAGTTTTGAAACATTCTAAGAGTTTCTCTTATCCAACAACAATCACTTATGAGTCAGTGATTATACAACAATCACACTGATGTTAACACAATTGTTTTGTACTTACCAGGTAGGGAATGAATTGAATCCACTAGGGACTACCAGCAAATCAAACTAGTCCTCTATTGTATCAAGGACTCTATTAAGAGGGAACCACAATGAGATGTAATGGTTTTTATCCTCACCTATGCTTGGCTAAATAGTGTGATGAGTGCGAGTTAGATTAACTCTAACTCTTTTGATGCTCTATACTGCTCCCAAGACTCAATGCTCATAAGACAATCAATCCCATCAAATCATATCGATCAATACATCCCAAATCATCCTCATGGAGGCGCTCATCATTCAAATAGTCTCATAGGGACTCTCATCATCTCAATCAATATCTTAAGGCTTAGAAGAATCTTGAGGGAACAATTGAATTCACAAATCTAGAGTTCATTTATGAAGACTCATAGGACTATCAACTATTATCAACCTATCATCGTTCTCACATTCACAATCACAACTACAATCGACATTCTCAATCAAGGCTCTAGACTCAATTCTTATCTTCTTTCATGCATGGTTTTAATAATTAACATGCTAGTTTTATAAAATATCTCATGAAAAATATT
>JAOTQJ010199370.1:0-20240 GCA_025642045.1 Solanum sejunctum | reverse complement strand
GGGGGAATGAATTGAATTTTCTTCCCCCCTTTTTTTTGCTTAAGTCTATAGTCAGAGTCAACTAATATGCTAGTTAGTCGACTAAATAAAATAGATATACAAGTAAGCAGAAAATTAAAGTGTGTAAAAGAAAAGTCAATACCAGTTGTTTTTTTACTGGTTTTGATTTAATGTGAATTCTAGGTCCTATTCCCTTGGGTTACAAGGAATATCTATTCAAGCCTTTAATGAGTGATGGTTACAAGAATTGAAACTTAAACACTAAACTTAGATTTTCTCTCCTTTTTTTGCTTTTTTTTTTTGATACAGTCCTCTTGTTCATTTTTTTCTTCTTTTTCTTTCTCTTTTTCTTTTACAGTAACTAGTCTAAAGATTACAATGATTTTCTAAAAATGAAGAGTTCTAAAGAATGACTTGAAATATAGTAGGCTTGTATAAGTCTTGAGATATCCTAGATGCTTCCTTTTGTAAAAGCGATAGCATCCCAAGGGAATTGATCCTTGGATTGAGGCTTTGGTGGATCCTATTTCCAAGAATAAGACAATGCTTTTAGGCAGGCACAACTAGATCAGATCTTCTTTTCTTTCTTTAGCTTCTGATCTGAATCTTCAGTGGTGATTGCCTATGTTCTTTTCTTAGTGCTGATCTTCTGATTGATTTGTTGATTCATCAATCAATCTTCCATTGATAAGATTAATTTGTTGAATGTTTGAGCAGATCTTCCCATTGACAAAGGATCTGTTATTGATGCAGATCTTCTATCAAATCTCTAATTTTCTTAAGCAGATCTTCTCCTTCCTTATGCTTGAGCAAATCTTATCCTTCCTTTTGTGCCAAGCTTTTTAATCTTGTGATGATGCGTCTTTTCTTTTAAGGTTTGAGTTTTCCAATCCAATCTCTGTGCGCTGTTTATTCCTTGTTTAGATCTATTTCCTTTCTTGATGCAGTACCTGTCATTTAGTCATCAATCAAAATAATTTTAGCACTAACAATCTCCCCTTTTGACTTCCCTGAAGTGTAAGTTGACTAGGATCATTGAAATAACCCCAAAAAGTGTCCGAAAATGTGCCTCGAAAGTGTCTAAAATTGTAATTTCTATCTATCTCAAAATTCGTGCATGATATTAAAAATTTGACTTCATATTCTTGATCAGGGAAAAATATTGATTGGGAAATGGGTCTTATCCAGATTTTAGAGCAATCGTATCAAAATTCAAAAATTCATAATTAGCAAACTCCAGTGACAATCCGCACCCCTGGCGCGATGCGGCCAGCCTGCGAATTAGTGTTATATTTAGCCAGTTATTTCTTATTCAGTCCAAGGCTTTTGAGTTTTGGGCAAGTCTTTCGATGCATGAAAATAGCTATACTTAGTCATATTTTACCTTCATATCATATAAGATATTCTCCAGTACTCTCTCAAACACTTAGACTAATATTTCACCCCAAATTTGAAGTTCCAAAACTCATCCAAATCTTAAAAATTCACTCAAGCTTCAAGTCTCTATTTTCGATCTTCATCAAGGATTCTCTAAAGTTAAGGTATGTGGGTTTCAACTATTAGGTCCTTTCACACATGGTGTCCAAGCCTTCTTTTTTTTTTTTTTACCTAAAACTCATGTTTCTAAGTTGATTTACTCATGGGTCTTACATAATATGAATTTAACTATGAAATATTTTGGAGTTTTGTAGAAGTGTGGCTTTTCAAGCATGTTTTGAGCTATGAATCTATGATCCATTGTGGGTTTTGTTGAAGAGTCTTGATGTATCTTGCATGAGGGTGTTACTAAGTTTTGGTGAGTGGTTTTACATTAAATTTTCTTACATGATTTCACTCTTGAATTGCATGATTTTACACTAGCATTACACACCCACCAAGTATTTGGTAAAATATTTGGTTTATGGATTCTTGAGTTGACAAAGGTCTAAAGCATGGCATGTGATTTGAATGACTTTATGATGATGAAAGGAATGTATATGTGTGTCATTTGCCTCTATAGTGTTGTGAGTTGACCAAGCCTTGCTCGAGGGGTTGTAGGCCCAGGTAACCACATTAAGGGGTTAGTACCTCAATTGCCTTGCTCGGGAGGTAGTAAGCCCATACTATCATGATTAGGGGGGTATGTACCTCAATAATCACATTAAGGGGTTGATACCTCAATTGTCTCACTCGGGTGATAGTAGGCCCATGCTACCATGTTGGGCGATATGTACTTTAATAACCACATTGAGGGGTTAGTACCTCAAACGCCTCTCTAAGGGGGTGGCATGCCTTGGATATTCTATGTTGATGGTCACTTCTTACACACGTATTGTGTTCTATGTAAGCATGATTTACCCTAAGCATCATCCATGCATCCCATATTGCTATGTGCTTATTCATTGCCTATATTTATGTATTTCGATTTTGTTGCTTACCTCATATAGCATTGCATCCTACATACTTAGTACATTCAAATGTACTAATGCATACTTTATGACTACATGAGGTTACCATGTAGGGACTGGAGCCCCGCTTCATTATCCTCCTCCTCCATGTGGCTAGTATGATCTCTATCAAGCTAGTTGGTGAGTCCTCAACATCCGAGAATGATGTCTTTTGTCTTATGTTATGCAAAGATTCTGTTTCCTTTATATGTATGCTTTGATTATGAGAGCGAGCCCATTTGTCCCCCACTAAGATCTATATGTTGAGGTGTTGTTGGACAAGTTATATAATGATGCTATGAGATTGACTCTCTCTTAACTCTTTAATGTTTTATGACTTGGAAGAGTTCCTTTAGCCCTTATCCTTGTTTTATACTCTTGGTGTTGTTTAATGCTTCTGCGACCAAGGATATGTAATGATATATAAAGAGGCTTGTTTGGGGTCCCTTCAGGTTCTGCATTCACCATTTTACGTCTAGACATTAGGCTTAGGTTATGATAAACTTGGTATCAGAGCGCTAGATTGTTAATGGTCCTCAACATCCAACACACTGCGTCGAGTAGAATCTAATTCATGGTTGCACTGTGCATCACAACTATGAGTAAGAGGCTATGAGACATTTTATGAAATGTTTCCCTTCTTCTTACTCTATGTCGTGCTATAGAAGTTAAGGTAAGATTTCCCCCCCTAATGATTGTTCTTTGCTATGCTGAATCATGCCTAACACAAGAGGAAGAAGAGCCCGCACACCTAATGAAAACTAGCGTTGCTAGCTGTTATGGCTAATAAAGCCAACCAAGGGGCACAAGCCCCTCATGCTCCTACTCCGGCATCTCATGTGAGGGACTTTATGAGGATGAACCCACCGGAGTTCAATGGGTCTAAGGATGATGAGGACCCTCAAGAATTTATTGATAAGGTTTACAAAGTGTTAGCTATCATGGGTGTGAGGTCGAAGGAGAAGGCAGAGTTAGTGGGTTACCAACTCAAAGGGGTAGCTTAAATATGGTAAATTCAATGGAAGGAGGAGAAGGGGAACAACAATGCGATTCTATGGGAGGAGTTTAAGGCAGCTTTTCTCAACTAGTTCTTTCCTCTTGAGCTTAGGGAGGCCAAAATGATAAACTTCATGAATTTGCAGCAACGACCTATGAGTGTAAGGGAGTATGCCCTCAAGTTCAACCAACTCTCAAAATATGCTCCACACTTAGTTGTTGACCCAAAGTCTAGAATTAATAAGTTCGTGAGAGGTGTATCTAACTTAGTGAGTGAGGATTGCCGGTCCGCAATGTTAATTAGTAACATGGACTTGTTCAGCTTGATGACTTATGCTGCATAATTGAGGAGGAAATATTGAAGAAGAGGAGGGGTCATGAGGCCAAGAGGGCTTGTTTTTATGGTAAGTTCCAAAGTTGCAGGGGTGGCCGATTTCATTAAGGCCAAGGGTCTTCTCATGCTTTTAATAGGAATTTTGCCAATGACATCCCTAGGGACCAAGGTGATGGTTGTGTGGGTCCTAATGATATGTGTCTAAGATGTGGTAGGGGTCATAGTGGTCCATGCTTGAGGAACACTAATGCTTGCTATAGTTGTGGGGAAGTAGGCCACAAGATGATGGATTGCCCTCGTAACTGGAACAAGGGTAAGGATGTTCGTCCTCAAGGCCAGGGTGCTAATGTGGTTCCTTTGGGAAGAGAAGGTCAACAAGGTGGTGCCCCAAGCAATAATCGATTTTATTCTCTTTATCGGAGGCAAGGGGTTAATGAGGTTCCCGATGTCATCATCGATAGATAAAAGTCTTTGATTTTGATGTGTATGCATTGATAGACCCAGTGCCGCTCTTTCTTTTATTACTCCTCTTATTGCCAAAAAGTTTTATGTTGAGTTTGAATTATTGTGTGAGTCCAATGAGGTGTCTACTCCTATTGGTACATCTATTGTATCTAGGAGGGTATATAGAAATTGTCTTATTTGCATCTTGCATAAAATATTGCCTTGTGATCTTGTTGAGTTAGATATGGTTGATTTTGATGTTATTATTGGGATGGATTAGTTGCATGCCTATTGTGCCTCTATTGATTGTAGAACCCATAGGGTTAAATTTTGATTCCCAAATGAACTCGTCTTTGAGTGGTAGATTCATGATATGGTGGTCAAGGGTAGGTTTATCTCTTGCATTACAACCCAAAAGTTAATCTCTAAGGGGTTTCTCTATCATCTTGTGAGGGTTAGGGGTGTTGAGTTCAAAGCCCTTCCTATAGAGTTGGTTCTAGTGGGAAATGACTTCCTTGATGTCTTTCCTATTGACCTTCCCAGTGTTCCTCCCGAAAGGGAAATAGATTTTGGTATAGACCTCCTTCCCGATACTCAACCCATTTCTATTCCCCCTTATTGTATGGCTCCAATGGAGTTAAAGGAGTTGAAAGAGCAATGGAGGGATTTGTTGGAGAAGGGTTTTATTAGGCCTATCCAATCAGCTTGGGGTTCATCCATGTTATTTGTGAAAAAAAGGATGGTTCCCTTAGAATGTGTATTGACTACCGATAACTTGATAGGGTAACCATCAAGAATAAGTACACTTTTCCAAGAATTGATGACTTTTTTGACTAACTTCAAGGGGCTAGTCGCTTCTCTAAGATTGATCTTCAGTCCTGGTATCATCAAGTGAAGGTGAGGGAGTGTGATATTCGCAAGACAACCTTCTGGACTAGATATGAGCATTATGAATTTGTGGTTATGCCTTTTGGGTTAACCAATGCACCCGACTATTTTCATGGATCTTATGAATAGGGTCTTTAATCCCTACCTTGATTTGTTTGTTATAGTTTTCATTGATGATGTTTTGATCTATTATCATAGTGAAGAGGAGCATGTGGCTCATTTGAGGGTAGTGCTACAAATATTCAAGTAAGAGAAGTTGTATGCAAAATTTGAGAAGTGTGTAAATTTTAGTTGAAAAAGGTTGCCTTTTTAGGTCATGTGGTTTGGGGATGGTACTAAGGTGATCCTAAAAAGATGGATGTGATTAGACATTGACCGAGAAAATTGATCCCATCGGACATTAGAAGCTTCTTGGGCTTAGCAGGTTGCCACCGGAGGTTTGTGAATGGGTTCTTTTCCATTTCTTCTCCCATGACAAGTTGACTCAAAAGAAGGCTAAGTTTGTGTTAACCGATGAGTGTGAAAAGAGTTTCCAAACCTTGAAAGATAAGCTTGTATGTGCTTCTATCTTATCTCTATCAGAAGATTTAGAATGGTTTGTTGTGTATTGTGATGCCTCCCATATTAGTTTGGGTTATGTGTTGATGCAAAATGGTAAGGTGATAGCCTATGCTTGTAGGAAACTCAAAGTGCATGAAAAGAATTATCCTACTCATGATCTTGAATTGGCCGTAGTGGTATTTGCTTTGAAACATTTGGCGTCATTATTTGTATGGGGTGCATGTTGATGTGTTCACTGATCATAAGAACCTCCAATATGTGTTCACTCAAAAAGATCTCAACTTGAGATAAAGAAGGTGGTTATAGATTCTTAAGGATTATGATATGAGTGTGCATTATCATCCCGATAAGGCTAATATTGTGACGGATGCTTTGAGTAGGATGTCTATGGGTAGCTTAGTTCATGTTGAAGATAAGGGTAAATAGGTATCTAGAGAGGTTAATCGGTTGGCTAGATTAGGAGTTAGGTTGGAAGAGGTATATAATGGGGGTATTGTGGTTATCGATGGCTCAAAATCTTCCTTTGTTGATAAGGTAAAATCAAAGCAAGATCTTGATCCCTCCTTGTTATAATTGAAGGCCTTGGTGAGAGAGGGCAATATGGAGGTTTTCTCCCAAGGGGGAATTCCCTTAGGTACCAAGGTAGGTTGTGTGTGCCTTGTGTTGATGACTCTTGAGAGAAGATTCTTGATAAGGATCATCATTCTTCCTATTCCATTCACCTTGGTTCTACCAAGATATATAGAGATTTGAGGGATGTGTTTTGGTGGGAAGGTATGAAGAAATACATTGACAAATTTGTATTCGGTTATCATAGTTACCAATAATTCAAACAGAACACTAAAGGCCGAGTGGCCTAACCCAAGACATAGAGATTCCTACTTGGAGTGAGAGGAAATTTAACATGGATTTTGTGGTTGGGTTTCCTAAGACTAGAAAGGGTTTTGATTCTATTTGGTTTATGGTTGATAGAACGACAAAGTCGGCTCATTTCCTATCAGTTAGGACTAAACTTATGGGGGTGAAAACTATGCTAAATTGTATATTCATTAGTTGGTGAGATTGCATGGGGTGTCCTTGTCTATCATATTAGATCATGGTGCTCAATTCATTTCATAGTTTTGGAGGTCCTTCCAAAAGGGTTTTGGTACCCAGTTTAAGCTTAGTAGGGCGTTTCACCCTCAAATGGATGGACAAGCCAAAAGAACTATCCAAACTCTTGAGGATATGCTTACGGCTTATATTTTGGAGTTTAATAATAGTTGGGATGATCATCATCCATTGATTGAGTTTGCTTATAACAACTGTTATTCTAGCATTGCCATGACACTTTTTGAGGCCCTCTATGGTATACATTGTAGATCACCAGTTGGGTGGTTTGAAGTAGGATAAATGACTTTGTTGAGACCAAATTTGGTTATGGAGGCTATGGAGAAGGTAAGGTTGAAAACAACCCAAAGTCGTCAAAAGTCCTATGCCGATGTGAGGTGAAGAGAGTTTGAATTTAAAGTTAGCGATTGGGTTTATTTGAAGGTATCATCCATGAAGAGTGTGGTTTGTTTTAGTAAGAAGGGTAAATTATGTCCAAGATTAGTGGGTCTTTATAGGGTGTTGAGGACGATTGGTAAGTTGGCCTACGAATTGGATTTGTCTAGTGAAATGGATTTTGTTCATCCAGTTTTCCATGTGTCTATGTTGAGGAAGTGTATGGGTAATCCGAATACTATCATCCATTGAATATTATGGGTGCTGTTGAAGACAACTTGACTTATGAAGAAGTTCTTGTAGAGATCTTGGATAGACAAGTGAAGAGGTTGAGGAACAAGGATGTTACTTTCGTTAAGGTTCTTTGGAGGAATCAACAAGTCAAAAATGCTACATGGGAGGCAGAAGCGGATATGCAAAAGCAATATCCCTATATATTTCATTTCTCTCAAGCCTAAGGTAGTAATTCTAAGTGTTTTATATGATTTCATATCTCATGTATCAGCCGTATATGTCATATGCATTCATTCATGTTCACATTGATAAAGTTCATGGTGATTTTAACACTTATGTTGAGATTTTTGAAAATGGTGTTTAAGTGTATTATTGTATTCTAGTTGGGGCTGATTTCTTCATGATTACCTTTTTTATGTATGTTTTTTTGAAATTCGAGGATGAATGTTCCTAAGGGGGAGATATTGAAACGACCGTGCCTGAAACTGTGCCTCAGAAGTACGTGAAATCGTAATTTCCATATATCTCAAAATCCATACGTGATATCAAAAATTTGACCTCATATTCTTGATCAGGGGGCAAAATTCAATGGAAAATGGGTCTAACCCAATTTTAGAGCAGTCGTATCAAAATTTGAAAATCCATAATTTGTAAATTCCAGTGACAATTCGCGCCCTTGGCGCGATGCGGCCAGGGCGCGGAGCAGCATTATTTTTGGCCTGTAATTTCTTGTTCGGTCCAAGGCTTTTGGGTCCAGGGCCTAAGTCTTCCCATGTTTTAAAACACCTATACTTAGCCATATTTTACCTTCATATCATATAAGACATTCCCCAATAATCTCTCAAACACTTAGACTAATATTTCACCCCAAATTTCAAGTCCTAAAACTCATCCAGATCTTAAGGATTTCATCAAGGCTCAAGTCTCTATTTCTGATCTTCCTCAAGGATTCTACAATGTTAAGGTATGTGGATTTCAACCATTAGGTCCTTTCACCCATGGTGCCCAAGATTTTTTTTTTTACCTAAATCTCATTTTTCTAAGTTGGTTTGCTCATGGGTTTTACTTAATATGAATTTGACTATGAACTATTTTGGGGTTTTGTAAAAGTGTAATTGATTAAACATGTTTTAAGCTATGGATCTATTATCCATTGAGAGATTTGTTAAAGGGTATTGATGTATCTTGCATGAGGGTGTTACCAAATATTGATGGGTGGTTTTACATTGGATTTTCTTGCTTGATTTCACTCTTGAATTGCATGGTTTTACAATATCATTACATACCCGCCAAGTGTTTGATAAAATGTCTAGTTATGTATTCTTAAGTTGATAAAGGTCTAAAGCATAACATGTTATTTGAATGACTTTATGATGATGAAAGGAATGTATATGTGTGTTATTTTCCTCTATAGTGTTGTGAGTTGACCAGGCCTCGCTTGGGGAGTTGTAGGCCTGTATAACCATATTAAGGGGTTGATACCTTAATTGCCTCGCTTGGGAGGTAGTAGGCTCGTGCTACCATTGAGGGGTTAATACCTCGATATCCTCACTCCGGTGATAGTAGGCCTGCACTACCATATTGGGGTATATGTACCTCAATAACCACGTTGAGGGGTTTGTACCTTAATTGCCTCTCCAAAGGGGTGGAAGGACTTGGATATTCTATGTTGATGATCACTTCTTACACACATATTATGTTCTATGTAAGAAAGATTTACTTTAATCATGATATTACCATGTAGGAACTGGAGCTACGCTTGATCCTCCTCCTTCTCCAAGTGGCTAATACTATCTCTCTCAAGCTAGATGGTGAGTCCTCAACATCCGAGGATGATGTCTTTTGCTCTTATGTTATGCTAAGACTCTCTTTACTTTATGTGTATGTGTTGACTATGAGAGTGAGCCTAGTTGTTTGTATTGGCCCCAGCTAAGTTCTGTGTATAGAGGTGTTATTGGAAAAGTTATGTAATGATGCTATGAGATTGACTCTATCTTGACTCTTTAATGTTTTATGATATGGAAGATTTCCCTTAGCCTCTATTCTTGTTTTATACTCTTGTTGTTTTAATGCTTCCACAACCAAGGATGTGTAATGATATGTAAAGAGGTTTGTTTGGGGTCCCTTTGTGTTTCACATTCACCTTGTCACATCTAGGCTCTACGCTTAGGTCGTGACAATCCACCCCCTTAATGGTTGCATGGTGAAACTCCCCCTGAATTCGTGCTTTTGTACAGTGCTAGTCGACTGTTTGTATATGCCTACTTTCTCCCCCTTCGACATCAGCAAAAAGGAAATAACAAAACAAGAGAGCACAATAAAGTATAGAAAATAGCATAAGTAAACATGCAAATAGCATAACAAAAACTTATAGTTTCCACAACACGCACAGAATACATCTTTAAAAAGCAAAAGTAAATATAGAAACAAAGGCAATTATCCATGGGATCGAAGGAATTAAGTGAGGGTATTGATAGTAGTGTCTTCAAAGTCTCAAAGCGGTAAGTTAAGGAGGTATATATTACATTAGTGTTGGTCTAAATCTTCTCAGTGACTTTAATAACTTCCTTGATTACTTGATCCAGCTTCATACGAATTTTAGCCACATTTACACCGATTTCCTTAGCAAAATCCCAAACCTTCTCAATGGAGTCAGTAAGAGTGTCAATCTTGTATTTATTTGAGAGAAGAAGGTCCTGGAGAGCTTTAAAATTTTCATCTATGCCAGAGGTTTTGGAGAGTAGTTCATCAAACATCTTAGTGTCAAACGAAGAAAAGGGCATAGTAGCAGGTGGAGATGGATTAAGAGAATCATGAGAAGCAGCAACAACATCTATTTTAAGGATCTAGGTGTCATTGGAGAGGACATATCCCATACTCCCAAAAGCCCTAGAGTTATAGCATTGTTTCACAGTGATGGAGGGGATATTGTCAAAATAGACTATATTTTCTTCTAGAATCGAGAGGTGATCATCCCATAGAGTAGACTAAAGAGATCAATAGATGAGTCAATCATGTAGTTAAGAAAGTAGAAGGATAGTTTGAACTATTTTTTTGACAAGATATAGTATGTAAAGAAAGCGTCACACACAAATAGAGTAGAGAATGAGCCAGCCCTAGGCAGGAGAGTAGTTGCCATGATGTGAGCAAGAACTCGTTTCTCAGAAAAGACATCCTTGGGCCCAAGATTAGAAGGGAAGGGTCCAGAGAAGTTTGAATAAAGAGCCATTTTTGCCTCCTCAAAGGAGACATCAAAATCAGAGGGCCAAGAGTCTTTGAAGGAATCATAGAAAACAGAACAAGAAATACTGAAAATATCATCAAAGATGTCGGGGCCAAGGAAGATTTGCTTACCTAAAATAAGAGATTCCACTTCACCAGGTTTAGAAGAGCACAAATTCGCATAGAAGAGGCGGACTAAGTGTTCATACACAATTATTTTGGGAGGATGAAAATATATTTGTCCAACCTTGATATTCAACAAATTCTTTGATGGGGCAGTGAATGGAGAGAAGAAGGCCGAGATCAATAATGCACCTACGCAAGACAGTCTTGAATTTCAAGGATTAACAGAGATTTTCGCTTGAAGAGTACCAAAAATCAGTTTTGAGGTCCAGAGAATTGCAAAATCAAAACAACACTTTTTCTTGGAATCCCCAAAGTGAAGAGGATGAGCAGGGTATTTGACGGCGGAGGATGGAGGAGAGGTAGAGAAGGGGGAAACATAGCAGTGGAGTAATTCTCAGAATCTATGGGCACAGGAGAGAGAGCAATACCCTTTTACTTGATACTAGAGTTCTTATGAGGAGGCATGATAACAATAGATAAGAAAGTGAGGAGTGAAAGAGGAGAGAAAAATAAAAAAGACAGGGAAGAAAAAGAGTGAAAAAAGCATGAAAAGAATGATGGGACGCAGGGGGAAAACGAAGAGACACTGATACAAGAAAGGCAAGGTCAATAGTCAGTCATCAAACAGTGGAGAGAAAGAGGTAAGAAATAAATGAGGGGATCCGTGCATGTAAGTATTAAAGAAAAATAATAATTACACCAGTCAAGTCATAAATGCTAGTAACAATTACCAAAAATGCACAATTAAAATAGGTAAATATTACTAAAAATTAATCCAGTTTTGAAATAATATAAAGGCCTTTTCTAAGATTGCAAAATCTTTCTTCAAGAAGAAGTTTTGTAAAAATATCAGCTAACTGTTCTTCAGTGTTAACAAAAATAATTTTAACATTACCATTTAAAACATGATCTCTAATAAAATGATGCTTGATATCAATATGCTTTTCCCTATAATGACGCACAGGATTTTTAGTCAAACATATAGCACTAGAGTTGTCACAAAGTAATTGACCAGGTTTAACAGAAATATCATAAGCACTTAATTGTTGAATTATCTATAAAAAACCTGGGCACAATACAGTCCAATAGCGACATACTCAGCTTCAGTGATAGAGATAGATACGCAGTTTTGTTTCTAGCTATTCCAGGATTCCAAAGAGTTTCTAAGGAATTGGCAAGACCCACTAGTGCTTTTGTAATATACTTTATCACCTGCATAATTTGCATTTAAAAATTCATGAAGATTAAGTGCAGACGATCTTTCATACCATAGTCCAAGTGAAATTATTCCAATCAAATAACGAATAATCATTTTAACAATAGTTAAATGAGACTCTTTAGGAGAGGATTGGAATCTAGCATACTTACATACACTAAACATAATGTCAAGGCGACTGACAATAAGATAAAGTAAAGACCTAATCATACCTTGATGCTCGGATTCATCAACACTCTTACCATTAGGATCAAGATTCAGATTGCAAGAGGGACTCATGGGAGTTCTAATGGCTTTAGCATTTTCCATCTAAATTTTTGCACAAGTTCCAATGCATACTTAGTTTGACAAATAAAGATACCTTGATCATTTTGAAAAATTTGAAGACCCGAAAAGAAGGTTAAGTCACCCATCGTACTCATTTCGAATTCACTTTGCATGAGGTTGGAAAAGTTCTTGCATAGATCAGTATTCGTACTTCCAAAGATAATATCGTCAACATAAATTTAAATAATAATATTATCTGAGAAATATTTTTTTAATAAATAGGTTAGTATCAATGCTTCCTCGTGAAAATCATAGGATAGGAGAAATTTTCTTAGATACTCATATCACGCTTTGGGAGCTTGTTTGAGTCCACAGAGAGCTTTATACAATTTACCAACATGATAAGAAAAAATTGGATTTTCAAAGCATGAAGGCTATTTTACAAAATCTTTTTCTTCAATGAAACCATTTAAAAAGGTACTTTTGACATCCATTTGAAAAAGTTTAAAACCTTTAAAGTAGCATAAGCAAGAAGAATTCGAATGGACTCTAACCTTGCTAAAGGGGCAGAAGTTTCCTCATAGTTGACTACTTCTTGTTGATAGTAACCTTGAGCTACAACTCTAGCTTTATTTCTAGTCACCTCTACAGTCTCGTTTAGCTTGTTTCTAAATACCCATTTTGTCCTAATGGTAGTGACAATTCCAGGTTTAGGCACCAAGTTCCAGACTTGATTCTTTTCAAATTGATCCACTTTTTCCTTCATAGCATTTACCTAGTCATTGTCCTTCAGTGCTTCTTCAATCTTTCTTGTTTCAAGTTGAGATATAAGAGTAATGTAGGCATTATTGCTTGGTGCCATTATTCTCATTCCATTATTTATGTCTTCGACGATGAACTTTCTGTGGTAGTCGGGCTCACTTTTCCATTCATTTGGAATATTTTCTACTGCTGGTTGACTATCGTCAACATTAGTCTACTGATCATTATCTGCATCTACTTGTGAAGTTACTGTAGTACAGTTAGTAGCATCTTGATCATCCGAACTGCATCTTTTCATACAAATAGGATTAGATTCATCAAAGACAACATGTATAGATTCTTCAATAGTAGAGGTATATTTGTTAAAAATTTGATAAGCTCTACTGGAGTTAGAGTAACCAAGAATAATACCTTCATCACTACGAGGGTCAAATTTATCTAGATTATCCGTACTGTTATTATAAATAAAACATTTGCAGCCAAATGGATCAAAGTAGATGATATTAGTTTCTTTTGATTCTATAGTTTGTATGGAGTCTTCTTGAGAATGGGTTGTATCAGAAACCTATTACGAATATGACAAGCTGTACTTATCGCTTTAGCCTAGAAATGGTAGGGATGAGAGTGTTCACATATCATGGTTTTGGCCATATCTTGAAGAGTTCTATTCTCCTCTCAACTACTCTATTTTATTGAGGAGAGTGAGAAGTAAAGAAGTTGTGTGAGTACCCTTTTTCATTGCAGAAAGTTTTAAAGGTCCTGCTTTCAAATTCTCCTCCATGATCACTTCTGAATAAAGTGATACAATAACTTTTTTCTCTCTGTATTTTCTTACAAAAAAATTTAAAATATTTTAAGGTATCATCCTTGTTAGCTAAAAATATAACCTAAGTAAAACGGGAATAATCATCAATAATAACAGAAGTATACCTTTTACCACCAATACTTGCCATTCTAGTTTGACTAAAAAGATCCATATGAAGAAGCTGAAGTGATTTTGTAGTTGAGACAATGTCTTTTCATTGAAAGGAATTCCTTGTTTGCTTACTCATTTGATATGCATCACAAATGTTATCCTTTGTGTAGTCCAATTTTAGGAGTCCAATAACTAGTTCCAGTCTAGCAAACTTTTCAATTAATCTCCTACTTGCATGATATACCTTTTTATGCCACATCCAAGGATCTTCAAAGATGGATGCTAGACAAATGTTGTTTATTGATCCCTTGACTTAGTCCAAAATATAAACATTTTTGTCCCTACTTTTTGGGAGAATTGCTTTTCCTGATACATCCTCAATAATGCATCTAGTTTTCTTAAATCTTACTTCTAGATTGGCATCACACAGTTAACTAATACTTAACAGATTGTACCTTAGTCCCTCCAGAAGATACACATTAGTAATTTCACACGTTTCATTAAAAGATATAGTTCCAATACCAATGACTATTCCTATTGAATTTTCATCGAATTGAATTTTTCCACCATTAAATTCAGTAATGGATTTGAACAGATATTTGTTACCTATCATGTGATTTGAACATCTACTGTCAAGATACCATTTGCCTTTTAATTTCACGCAGAGTTCCTACAAAATAATATTACTTGCTTTTTAGGTACCCAACATGTTTTGGGTCTTTTTCAATTAGAGTTGTTTTTGACTCTCCAAACTAGGTTGGCAAGTTTAGAGAGATGAAATCTGCATCTGGAATAGGAGTGACCAGGTTTACCACAATAATAAAATGAGCTTTTATCAGTTTTATTAGATCTAGGCAGACTATAGTATTCACTCTAAGTATAAGTCCACTGGTCTGAACTAGTTGACTTGATACTCTTATTAGAATTGGAAAACTTTTAAGCATTTTTTAAGAGATCTTTTAATTTCAAAAATTTCTTTGTCAAAAAGATCTTTTTAGATAGAACAAACTTCGAGTTGAATTTCTAAAGCTCTTTTCTCATCTTGAAGAGTTCTAAGAGTCTCAAAAGATCTTTTTAAGTCTGTGATGGCCTGATCCGGCAAAGCTCTTAAATCATTGCAATTTTTACAGAAATTAGTTTTTTCCTGACTAGATTCTCCAATGGCCATGAAGCATACATTTTATATTTAGATGTGTCTTCATTACTCCAGCTACTAAGAGCCTTGTTTCT
Source organism: Solanum sejunctum (assembly GCA_025642045.1). Classification (NCBI taxonomy): domain Eukaryota; kingdom Viridiplantae; phylum Streptophyta; class Magnoliopsida; order Solanales; family Solanaceae; genus Solanum; species Solanum sejunctum. Next base: position 5,133 of record JAOTQJ010199370.1, on the reverse strand, counting down.
TCCATATCCTTGAGGATATCTTTTCTTGGCTTCTAGACACTCACTTGCAATATGTCCAAATTTACCATAATCATAACATCTGCCATTATTTCAATTATAGTTAGTGATTTGTTTATTTATGAAATTTTTTGACTTACCTCTTCTTTAATTTCTGTTGTGCCAGAAGGTTTCCATGATAGATCTTATGATCAATGCAATTTAATCCTCATTGAATTCATCATCATCTTCTTGATTTTCATCAGTTGCTTTGCAAGCAATAGATTTCTTCTTCTTGTCTTCTTTGCCCTTTTTATGTAGATGAGTCTTCTAAAAGGCAATAAGATCTCCCGGAACCTCATCATACATAAGATTCTTTTGATCCATGCTTTCAAGTGTGACAACTTTGGCATGCTATTGAGGAGGTAGGCTTCTTAGAACTCTCCTTATATGCTCTATGGGAGCATATTATTTTCCAGCAACTTTGAGTTCTCCAATGATCTTGCTCTGACATACAAATATGCTCTCAACAGATTCTCTTTCTTTCATTTAAAAAAGTTTATATTCATAGACAAGGATATTGACAATAGTTTCTTTTGCTTTGTCAGTTCCTTCATAAGTCACTTCCAATTTGTCCCACATTATTTTAGCAGTTCCACAACTGGAGATTTTCTCATATTCTTCACCACTAATTATATTGTACAAAATATTCTTAGCCTTTGAATTTATCTAAATGATTTCTATTTGTTCATTAGTGTAGTTTTCCAAGCTCGGAATGACAGTCGTCTGACTTTTTTCAGTAGTCAATGAAGTTCCATTTGCAGGTTTAGCTAGAGAGATAGGAATATCACCAAGTTTGATGACCCTCCAAACCTTGACATCATATGATTTGATGAAAGTCTCCATTCTTATTTTTCAGTGTGAGAAATGCTTTTTATTGAAATAAAGAGATCTAGTTTGAGAAGTTCCCTCTTGAAATAGTGCTCTAATGGTTTGATTTTGATTTGCTATGAACTTTTTCTCACCTACGGTTAGACAAAAAAATTAGTGATACCAGGCTCTGATACCAATTGAAAATGCGAGAAGAGGGGGGGTGAATTAAATTTTCTTCCCTTTTTTTTTCTTAAGTCTGTAATCAGAGAGTCAACTAATATGCTAGTTAGTCAACTAAATAATAAACATATATAAGTATGCAGAAAATTAAAGTGCAGGAAGCAAAAGTCAACACCGGATGTTTTTATACTGGTTCAGATTCAATGTGAATCCTAGGTCCAGTCCCCTTGGGTTGTAAGGGATATCTCTTCAAGGCTTTAATGAGTGATGGTTACAAGAATTGAAACCAAAACACTAAACTCAGAATTTTTCTCCTTTTTTTTCTTTTTTTTGATATGGTCCTTTCTTTCATTTTGTTTCTTGTTTTTCTCTCTCTTTTACTTTCATAATAACTAGTCTAAAGATTGCAATAATTTTCTAAAGATGAAAAGCTTTTGAAGAATGGCTTGAAATGCAGTTGGCTTGTATAAGTCTTCAGATATCCTGGATGCCTCTTATAGAAAAGATGGCATCCCAAGGGAATTGATACATGGATTGAGGCTTTGATGGATCCTCTTTCCAAGAATAAGGAAAGGTTTTTAGGCAGGCACAACTATATCAGATCTTATTTTCTTTTTTTAGCTTTTGATCCGAACCTTCAATGGTGATTGTCTATGTTTTTTTCATGGTGCTGATTTTCTTATTGATTTGCTGATTCATCAATCAATCTTCCTGTTGATAAGATTAATTTGTTGAATATTTGAGTAGATCTTCCCGTTGATAAGGGATCTATTCTTGATACAAATCTTCTATCAAATCTCTAATTTGCTTGAGCAGATCTTCTCCTTATTTTCTTGAGATCTTCTCCTTTCTTTTGTGCTAAGTTTTAATCTTGTGATGATGCGCCTTTCCTTTTAAGACTTGAGTTTTCCAATATATGTGCTTTGTTTATTCCTTGTTTAGATCTATTTCATTTCTTGATGCAGTACCTATGATTTAGTCATCAATCAAAATAATTTTAGCGCTAATATCCTCTCCTATCCCCTTCTTACACCACTTTGTTAATGTTGGACAACCATAAACTTTTAAACTTGTTAGGTGTTGCAGTCCCTCAGGTAAGCATTTTAGCATCTTACAGTTTTGAACATATAAGTTGGTGAGTAAAGTTAACCCTTCGATCCCTTAATAGGGGAGGTTCTCAAGTGCATAACAATAATGATATTTTAGACTCTTCAATGCACTGAGGCTAGCCAAGCTTCTCGGCAACTCTCTAAGTTTCTTGAAGTATGTGATACTCAATGACTCAAGATTTGTGAGGCGTTTCAACATATGTTCTGGGAGTATGCTTTGATATGGAGCTGAAATCTATTTTGCCCCAGACATCCAACTTCTTGACTGGATTTCCATGGGGCAAACATGGGGCAATGTCAGATTTCCATTTCTTCAAGCATAAAGACTTTATCTTCTCCATCACTTGTCGGAAGTCCTTTCAGATTTGGAAACCTTTCTATAGCTAGTCATTTCAAGTATGGAAACCTTATTATGGAAAATCCAGAATAACCATTATCCTCTTCAATATACTCCACCTCCTCAGACCCATTGTATAACTTTAGACTTTCTAGATTAGGCAGCTCCCTAAATAGTAGTAATGCTAGCAATTTTAGCATTCTTTTTTTTTAAAAAAAATTCAACTTTATACCATATAATTTATTAAAATAAAAATCCTCAATAGAAAAAAGTACAAGCAAGGGGGCTAGGTATTACCATCCTAAGGTAATGAACCTCTATTAATTAAGATACATGAAGAAAATAAGAACTAGAAAGAACTAGGTATTCTACAACTATCATCGAGTTTATAATACACTCAATGATGATATCACAAATGAGGATCCTTAAATAATGACAAAATATAAAAGCCAAAAAGAAAGTTAAGTTATCAACATCCATCTTCCTTTAATAAATGTATAGATTAAAATATATAGATAGTCCATCTAAAATAACCTGAAGTATTTTTCGCTTGTCTTCTTCTTCAAATCTATTTAGAACAACTTGATAGTTCATCAATTCTTCTTGGATTTTGTTGGTTCTTATTGAATCAATGGACAATGTCTGTAATGACCCCAAAAAATGCCTAAAAATGTGTCATGCCCAAAGTCCCATTAGGGTAGACTAACACCCATTGCCGATGAGGCCCGGGAGAACCAAACTGTATCCATGCGCTTTCTATGCATATCATAAGGAATCTCTACATTTGACATACCTTTAAGAAGATAAATTGTGCTAACAAACCAACAGGAAATGCATATGACTAGGCTGTTGGGGCTATGGTGTTTAAAGTATGAGACATGAGCATTCTTTAATTTACATAGTCTACAACAGGCCTCGCCTCGGCTTACTATACAATACAAAAATATAAACTCTAGAAAAACAAAGCTCTGAAGTAACCTAGAGCGTGGTAACAGTAGCTGGATATCCTATACTCTTACTAGGGAGATCTAGTAGCACCTGTACCTGCAGCATAAAATGTAGGTCCCCTGTAAAGGACATTAGTATGAGATAATGTACTAAATATATAAGGCAGGAAATACTGTATATAAAGTAACAACTCAAATAAAACTATGCGCTGGTGTATGATAAGAGACCACCTTTAGTTATATTGTGGGATCATGTACTTTATGTTCTTTTTATTATTTTACCTTTACTGTATAATCTGTGCACAACATGTAATACAAATGACTAGCTGATCAGTGGTAATTCTATATCGGGATCCGCCCTGGCTGGGCTTTTTCTTTAACCCCTTGGGCTACCTCCCGTGATAGGATTGACCCTGGCTAGGTGATTCTTCCACCCCTCGGGTTACCACACATCAATAAGCAATATACTTTATCTTTCAATTACTTTTGAGATGATTCTTTTAATAGTCATAATATTGGAGTTGTAGGGTTGTAGATACAACATATGATATGTAAATAATCACAAAAAAGGCAACACCATAATGAAAGGAGTAAATTACACAAATAATGAAATGCATAAGAGGTAGAAAAGCATATGAACTTTATTTAGTAGAATGAATTTTGTGTATCTTGGTATCCAAGTATGTATGCAGATTAAAAGGTGACTATATATGGGAGCATATGAACATGTTAAAGAGTTGAGACATGGTTAATAGTTGTGTGGGAGTTGGTAAGTGCCTTTATATGCCAAGGAGGGATCTATGTTTCCTACCAAATAATACAAAATCAAGTAGCCTTATATACCTCACTATACGACCTCGCTATTACCTCGAGATAATCTTTCTATCCTCCAAATATTTATATATAACATAGTAGGTGATAAAACTAGCATTAACAGCCAATAAATACATCCTGGCAGCCCAATCTCATTAAAAAAACACACACGGGAACCAAGCGGATAATTATAAACCCAAGCATATTCTTTCAACCTTTTCGCTCCTATGTCATGCCCCAAAGTCCCGTAGGGCGGACCGAGACCCATTGCCGATAAGGCTCGGTAGAACCAACCTGTAACTATATGAATTTTATACATATTATAAGGGGTTTCTACATTTGACATGCCTTTAAGCAGACAAAAAGTGATGACACGCTAAAAGGAAATGCATATGACTAGGCCGTTGGGGCCATGCTGTCTAAGGTGCGAGACATGACTTCACTGTGCTTTACATAGTCTACAAAGCCTCTAAATAAAAAAAACATCTGATAAAGGTCGAGAGAGGCCCCGCGTCAACAAACTATGTAATAAAAGCATTTAAGCTCTAGACATATACAAAGCCCCGAAGCAACCTGGAGCTTGGTGACAATAGCAGAATATCTTGTACTTCTATTGGGGAGATCTACTAGCACCTGTACTTGCAGCATGAAATCCAGGTCCCCCATAAGGGATGTTAGTGCAGGATAATGTGCTGAGTATGTAAGGTAGGATATACTATATATAAAGTAACAACTCAAATGAAACCATGCATCCGTGGAAGATCAGGGATCACTATTAGTTACTACTTCAAGATAACCTTCCCTTCCTCCAAATACTTATATACAACATAGTAAGTGATAACACTAGAATTAATATCCAATAGATACACCTTGGCATCCCAATCACATAAGAAAACAA
>JAOTQJ010199369.1:0-59041 GCA_025642045.1 Solanum sejunctum | reverse complement strand
TAAAATTGGGATTAGAAACTTACCTCAATTGATTGCAAGAATTTCTTTCCTTCTTCTCCTTCTCTTCTTCTTCTTCTCCTCTTCAAAGCCAAGTCCCAAAACAAAAACAACAAATGTTCTTGTTTGAAGAACAAGAGGGTGTAAATATAATTTTCAACTTTTCAAAATTGCAACATAAGGGCTCCTAGTTAGCCCATTGACCAATTGGGTCCCCAAACTTTCTATTTTAATCCAATTAAGGACTCCTGACTTCAACTAAATTTTTACCCGCGAAAAGTCCCGGTGAATTTATAATACACCTCAATCTCAATAATTTTTCCGAATGAGCACTTAGCGTCCATTTAGTTAATTACGGGGTCTAACATGTTCTAGGTTTATAGCTTGTTCATTCAGGTAGTAATCCTGTGGCTCTTTTATTATCATTTTTACTAAGTTCTACAGATGTTTCCTCGCGTGAATGCTATTTGACAAATATGGACATTAACGTGCAATTATGGACTATAGGTATGTATAAGCTATGTATATATAGTTAATGTGAATCTTAGTATGTAAGGAACAACTTTTGTGAAGAAACTTTGGGTAATTAGACGTTCGTTGGAGAGGTATGATAAGGCTAAGCTCCGTCCCTCCTTTTAGCATGAAATCCTAGAATTCCGAAAATGTCAAATGCAATATTTAACTATTCTATTTTTATAAAGACCTTCTGTAAAAGGTATTGTGATTGCAACTGAATCATTTTCATGATGATATTAGGTTAAAATCCTATTCGTTCATTTAAATTGGATATTCAGTACCTTTATATAAATTTGGTGGGTTTCTTGACTACCTGTCCATATGTTTGAGGAGTTGCTCTACTTGTTGTGGTGTCACTAAAAATAAAGGCAGTTTATGAGGGGAATTTAGTATTCATAATCTGCCTTATTTCTTACTTAAATCATATTTGAAGAACTTAGAAAGTAACACACTGATTTAAACTAATAATGCTCCTATTTAAACTACTAAGACACTTAATTCTTTTTAAATACTTTATTTTACTAAATGGCATGGAAACAAGTATAAGCATTATGTGAAGCACCTTTATGAATTTTTCCATAGTTATGACTTCATTCTAAATGTTGACTTAAGTTTCCAAACTTATTCAAAAGATATTTAAGATCCCACGAGTCATGTGTATATGTTGCGACAATGATTATGATGCTATGAGAATAAGTATACCAATGAGCCAATATTGGCCAAATTCTTATTATGGCCTACTATATGAATTCAATATTTATATCATACATAGCATGTTATACATGGACTTCAAGCTATAATTGGAGGTATGGGGCCTGTTTGCCCAAATGATTATATATATTGATATAATATAGATGGCCATGGGTAGAGAATATGATGTCGATTAGCTACCGTAAAGGACCAACATTTCTAGAATTTGTTTGCGTATGTCATGTATTTGCATCTATATATATATATATATTGACGATATGCGATTACTTGGGCATACTATGCATATCTAATAACTAAGAGTTTGAGTGTTGGCCATGATGGTTACCTGTGTTTTGGTTATAGTTGGTATTTATATACCCCTTTTGACTATAATTATATATGATTTTTTGTTTCTACCTTACATACCAGTACATATTTATTCGTATTGACGTCCCAATACATGCGGATGTAGCATTTTATTTTGTGTGTGCAAGCTTAGGATAGGATTCTGATTGACCCCTCCACTTGGAGCCCAATTTAGTTGTGAGTTGATAAGCTCAACCTCTTCTTAGAGCTTTCACAGGATACTTACTTTTTGTTTTACGATTGGGTATTGTCGAGGCTAGGTCTCGATAGTGTTGATGACCCTCTTAGAGACTATTATCGACATGTTATTTAAGGTTGGTTCTTTTGCACCTTTTAGTTTCTAATCATAGGTTTTACAGGTGTATATATATGTGTGTGCCCTTATACCTCTCCTTTTGAAGCCTCATCAGCTAGCTAGTACTTTAGCATTTTGATTTACCTATGTCTGGGTATATAGCTTATTGTTGACCAGGTCATGACCTAAATGGTCTACGCTTAGTGTTTTAGTTGTTATGCTACCCAATCTTTTGGTCCCTAATTTAGTTAGCTAGCATGATTAGTGGAACACTTGGCCAATGATGGTATCTAGTGCCAGTCATGCCTCCCCCTTTTTTTGGACCATGACAAACATGATATTAGATCAGGTCATATCCTAGGTAGTCCAAAATGTTATGTGTAGAAGAGTCTGGCTTATGGGTGTGTTGTACATGACACTCATAATCAGGAGACTATGAGGCATTTAGGGATGGTTATATTTCTTTCACTTACTAGATCGTGCTATAGAACAAAGATATAAGAACATATAAAATCTAAATCATGCTTTGTAGTTTTTATTTAACGGGCTGCCTACACTTAGGAGATGGCACAACATGAGATAGATATGGATCTGAGAGAATATATTTGTCATTCATTACCGGGTCAGGGGAATATGTTTCTCATAGAAGCACACAGTGAATCTCTAGTACCCATACTACCAGATTTACCAGCACCCATTGAGTCCTAAGTAGATCCAGTATCCCTAACCCAATCAGATACTAAGGAGCAGGGGATAAGGGAACTAGTTTAGCTACTGACTAGGATGATTTCTAACCATGAGAGCCAACCAGAGGCAAGAGAAGACACTAGAAGAGATCGAACACAAAGCTCAAAGCTATGAGAGGTTCTTCACTTGGTCCCTCTAAGATTTATGGGATCTAGTCCCACTAAGGATCCCCTGGACTTTATAGACCATACATATAGAGTATTGAGGGTGATGTATGCCTTCGTCAATAAGACTATGGAATTGGCTTCTTTGTGACTATGTGATGTCGCCATGTTATGGTACAAGGCATGAGAGATCCAGGGGGCCTGATGTCCCACTAGTAAAGTGGGAGAACTTTTTTGACGCATTTCTAGCCCATTACTTGCCATGAGAGTTTAGGGTGGATCGCATTGACAAGTTTATCAATCTGAGGTAGAGGATATATGTGTAAAGGAGTACAGCTTTAAGATTAATTCTTTGACTAAGTGTGCACCGGATATTGTACGCATCATGAACACTTGAGTTCACCATTTTATAGGTGGTTTAGGGGGATTATTTGATCAGATACTACAAAATAGCATGTTTATAGGATGGTGTAGATATTTACCGCATACAAGCTTTGGTCAGACTACAGAGGATCTTTCTCGTTGAATTTGAGAAACCTATAGAGATAGGGAGTAGAATAAGTGAGCTCATAATATGGGTTATTATAGGGAGCCACAAGGTGAGTTTACGCCCCTATTTGATCAATATCCACATTAATTAGTATGTAATTTCCCACCATAGATACAAGGCCAACGATTTGATCATTATATTCTGTTAGGACCTAGGCAGAGTATAGGCTAGCCTGAGAGCCATCGACAGGAGCATTCTGCACAAATAAGACAACCTACTCCTCCATGTACATAATGTGGTAAGCTTCATACTGGGTGGTATGGAAAGGGTTCATGTGCATGTTACCATTGTGGGCAGATAGGGCATTTTATTAACTAGTCCCTAAGATTAGATAGATGTACAACATTTTAGCCATCAAGATCTGCAACAACCTCTTCAACCTATGTATTTGCTCTCTTACCACGTCTAAAGTCTACTTAGGGTTGTGGTAGAAAGAGATAGTTCAGGTTCTACTGGTGGCCATAATCACTTTTACGTACTTTACACACTGACAGGATTTTGAGGCATCTATAGATGTTATCACAGGTGGGCCTATCCTTGAATGGAAAGGTAATGTTACTTTGGCCAAGGTTAAGTTATTTCATACCTCAAGGCTCGGAAGTTAATCACTAAAATTTGTATATACCAATTAGTTCATAGTAGTGATACTATAAGGAGCCAATGACCCTTTAGCCAGTCCTTATTATGAATGAATTCCTAATGGTATTCCCTGACAAGCTTCTAAGGATTCCCCCTAAAAGGGAAATTGATTTTCTCCCTGATATGCAACCTATATCTAGTACTCTCTATAGAGTGGCTCCTACAGAGCTAAGGGAATTGAAGGAATAACTGATGGAATTTATTGATAAAGTCTTTATTAGGACAAGTACATCTTTCTAGGGCGCTCTAGTTCTCTTTTTTCAAAATAAGATGGCTCTTTACGGATGTGTATCGATTAAAGACAACTAAATAAAGTCACTACAAAGAATAAGCATCCTCTTCTACGGATTGATGGCTTGTTCGACTAGTTCTAAGGTAACAAATACCTTTTAAAGATCGACTTCTGATTCAGTTACCACCAACTGCAAGTCAGGGATGTTGATATTCCAAAGACAACATTTAGGATAAGGTATGGTCAGTTTGAGTTCCTTATCATATCTTTCAAACTTACAAATGCTCTAAAATCTTTTATGGATCTAAAGAATCAAGTCTTTAAACCATTCTCAGACTAATTTATGATCATGTTAATTAATGACATCTTGATATATTCATGGTCAAAAGCTGGTGTCAAGGTTGATGGCCAAAAGATTGAAGCAATGATGGCCTAGATGAGATCTTTGAATCTGATAGAGGTCCACAACATTTTGGCTTTAGGATGATATTATAAGAGGTTTGTGGAGGGATTTTCCTCCATCTTGACACCACTGATGAAATTGATGAATGAAACATCTATGTTCTAGTGGACTAAAGCATGTTAATAGAGTTTTGAAACACCCCAAAAAGTGCCAAAAAATGTACCTTGGAAATGCCCATCATCATAATTTCTATATATCTCAAAATCATTGTGTGATATCAAAAATTTGACTTTATATTCGTGATCAAAGGGTAAGATTGAGCAGCAAATGGGTATAACCCATTTTAAGAGAAACCATAGCAAAATTTTATTTTCCAAAATTTTTGAAAATAGTAAGGATTCGTGCCCCTAGCATGATGCTTCCAGGGCGCGAACCATGTATTATTATTTTCAGTTTTTTCTAGTTTCGGCCTAAGGCTTTGTGGCCTTGGTCCTAAGCCTTCCTATGCCTAAAAACACCTATTTTTATTCATTTTTTCAACCCCATATCATTTAAGACATTCCCCAAAACCCTCTATAACACTTATCCAAATGTTTTATCCAAATTCAAGTGTCCCAAACTCATTTTTGGATCTCAAGAAATTCATTCAAGCTTTAAATTCTCATTTAAATCTTTAGTACGGAAATCCCCAAATTTGGAGTATGTGGGTTTCAACAATTGGGTCCTTTTACCCATGGTGCCAAACCATTTTTTAATGTAATTTGCATGTTTTCAAGTTGAATTATCTATGGGTATCTCTTATTATGAATTTGATTACAAACTATTTTGGGGTTTCATGAAATGTTGATTGTGTTAGCATGTTTTGAGCTATAAATCTATAATCTATTATGAGATTTGATGTAGGATTTCAATGTATCTTGCATGAGGGTATTACCAAGTGTTGGTCGGTTAATTTACATTAAGTTTTCTCACATGATTTCACTCTTGAATTGTATGATTTTGAACTAGCATTACACACCCGCCAAGTGTTTGATAAAATCTTTGGTTAAGGATTCTTGAGTTATAGATTATCCATTGTATGACTTATAAGTTAAGTTACTTTATGATGATGAAAAGAATCTATGTATGCACTAAATTCATGAAAAGTATCTATGGTGTTGTAAGGTGACCAAACCTTGTTGAGAAGAGGGGGAGTGCTAAGCCCAATCACCTTGTTGAGGGGGTGTTAACCCTTAATTACCTTGTCAGGAGGGGGGGTAAGCCCGTACTACCATGTTGGAGATTAGATACCTCAATCACCTTGTTAGGAGGTGGTAAGCCCGTACTACTAATTGAGGCATGGATACCTCAATCACCTTCTAAATGGGTGGTATGCCTTGGATTAGTTTGCTTGGTCTATGATGATGGTCTCTTCCTATGCATGTAATATGTTCTATACAAGTATGTTTTACTTCAAGAATTTATCATGCATGCCATGTTGTGAATATATTATCCTTTGCCTATGATTATGCTTTTTGACTATGTTGCTTATGTCCTGTTGCACTGCATCCTACTACTTAGTATATTCAAATGTACTAATGCATACTCTATGCCTACATGATGTTACAATGTATGAACCAGAGCTCCTCACAATCATCCTCCACATGGCTAGTTGTGATATCTTGAAGATACGCCTTTAGTGAGTCCTCAAGTTCAGGCACACTAGCTATACTACTCTTGCTTATGTTATTTCTTTAGGATGAACTCTTAATATTATGAAGGTGATCTCGGAAAGTGTCATAGCCACCACTCAAGTCTATGTTTATAGGTATAATTGGACAAGTGATGTAATTAAGCTATATTCTTGTCCCTTGTTTCTTTATGGTTATCTAAGACTTCTCTTAGTCCCTTATCTATTATTTCAAAATCTTAATGTTGTTTACTTTGCTTCTGTGACCAAGGATGTGTGGTTGATATGCTAGTGGCCTTTTTGGGTCCCTTTGGATTACCATTATCCATGTCACATCTAGGCCCGAGGCTTGGGTCATGACAAACTTGGTATTAGAGCACTAGGTCACTAATGGTCCTCAAAATCTAACACACTGCATTAGTTAGAGACTTATTCATGGTTGTGAAGTACACCACGACTATGAGAAAGAGGCTATAAGGCATTTTAGGAAATGTTTCCCTTCTTTTTGATCTATGTCATGCTATAGAAGTTAAGGTAATGCTTTCTCTTAATGAATGTTCTTTTCTATGCTAGATCATGCTTATTCCGAGAGGAAGAAAAACCCGCACTCTCGAGGAGCGACCGGCTACTCCCACTGGAGGATCGTCTCATAAAGTGTTCTTGGATGCTTTTACCATACTAGTCAATGCCATGACTAATCAAATAAACCAAGGGGCCCAAGCCCCTTATGCTCTTACTCTGACTTCTAGGGTGAGGAATTTCACAAGAATTAACCCACTGGAGTTCCATGGTTCTGAAGTTGATGAGGATTTTCAAGAATTCATTGATGAGGTGTACAAAGTGTTGTCTATTATTAGTGTTACATCAAAGGAGAAAGTGGAGTTGATAGCCCACTAACTCAAAGGGACGACACAAATTTGGTTTACTCAATTGAAGGTGGAGAAGGGAAACAATGATGTGATCCTTTGGGAGAAGTTTAAGGTGGCATTTCTCAATCGGTTCTACCCACTTGAGCTAAGGGAGGCGAAAATGATGGAATTTATGCATCTAAAGAAAGGGTCGATGAGTGTGATTGAGTATGCCCTCAAGTTTAACCAACTCTCTAAATATGCTCCATAATTAGTGGTTGAGCCAAGGTCTAGGATGAACAAATTTGTGGTGGGTGTGTCCAACTTGGTAAATGAAGAATGTCGTGCTACCATGTTGATAAGTGACATGGATTTGTCCCACCTCATGACATATGCCAAATAAATAGAGGGGGAAAGGCTAAGAAAGAAGAGAATAAGTAAGGTCAAGAGGGCCCTTTTTAAAGGTGGATTCCATAATCCTAAGGGTGGCCGGTTTCATCAAGGCCATAAGTTCCTAGACCAAAGTTCTTCAAATGCTCCTAATAGAAAGGTTGCTAATGATAATCAAAGATTCCAAGGTCGTCGTGGTGTGGTGCCTAATTCTATATATCGATAATGAGGTTGAGGGGATAACAACCTATGTTTGAGGAACACTAATGCTTGTAATGGTTGTGGTGAAGTGGGTCATAAGATGATTGATTGTCCTCATAATCAAAGCAAGGGTAGAGATGGACATCCACAAGGCCAAGGTGCAAATGCGGGTCCTAAGGGAAGAGGAGGTCAACAAGGTGGTGCCCCAAGGCACAATAGGTTCTATGCTCTTCAAGGGAGAAAAGGGGTAGAGGAGGTATCTGATGTCGTCACCGTATGTTAAAAGTCTTTAATTTTGATATACGTACATTGATAAAGCCAGGTGCCACTCTTTCTTTATTACTCCTTTTGTTGCCAAAAAGATTCATGTAAAACTCGAGTTATTGTGTGAGCCATATGAAGTGTTTACTCCCATGGGTGCATCCATTGTTGGTAGAAGAGTCTATAGAAATTATCCTATGTTCATTTTGCATAAAATATTCCCTTGTGATTTTGTTGAGTTGGACAGGGTGGACTTTGATGTCGTTCTTGAGATATATTGGTTGCATGCATATTATGCCTTTATTGACTGTAGAACCCATAGGGTCAGATTCCATTTCACTAAAGAACCCATTCTTGAGTGGGAGAGTCATGATGTGGTGGTCAAAGGTAGATTTATTTCTTGAATTAAAGCCCAAAAATTGATTTCTATGGGGTGTCTCTATCATCTTGTGATGGTTAGGTATGTTGAGTCCAAAGTCCTTCCTATAGAGTCGATTTTGGTGATTAATGAATTTCTTGATGTCTTTCCTACTAAACTTCTGAGTGTTTGTCCCAAAAGGAAAATAGACTTTGGTATAGACCTCCTTCTGATATTCAACCCATTTCTATTCCCCCTTACTGTATGGACTCGGTGGAGTCGAAGGAGTTGAAAGAGCAATTGAGAGATTTGTTGGAGAAGGGTTTTATTAGGACTAGTCAATAACATTAGGGTGCACCGGTGTTTTTTGGGAAAAAGTAGGATAGTACTCTTAGAATGTGTATTGATTACCAATAACTTAATAGGGCCACCATAAAGAATAAGTACCCTCTACCAAGGATTGATGATCTTTTTGACCAACTTCAAGGGGCTAGTCACTTCTCTAAGATTGATCTTCGATCCGGGTATCACCAAGTGAAAGTGAGGGAGTGTGGCATTCCCAAAATGACATTCCCTACTAGGTATGGGCACTATAAGCTCATGGTTATGACTTTTGGGTTGACCAATGCACCGACTATCTTCATGGATCTTACGAATAGGGTCTTCAAACCCTACCTTGACTTATTTGTGGTGGTATTTATTGATGATATCTTGATCTATTCCCATAGTAAGAAGGAGTATGTGGATCACTTGATGGTGGTATTGTAAATGATGAGGGAGGAGAAGTTGTATGCTAAGTATGAGAAATATGAGTTTTCGTTCAAAGAGGTTGCTTTTCTAGGTCATGTGGTGTTGGGGATGCCATTAAGGTGGATAATAAAAAGACAGAGGTGATTAGAAATTGTCCTAGACCTTTGACTCCATCGAACATTAGCAGTTTCTTGGGCATAGCGAGTTACTATCGGAGGTTTTGTATGGGTTCTGTTCTATTGCTTCTCCCATGACTAAGTTTACCCAAAAGAAGGCAAAATTTGTGTGGACCGATGAGTGTGAAGAAAGTTTCTAAACTTTGAAAGATAAGATTATCTCTACTTCTATCTTATCACTACCTAAAGGGTTTGTGGTGTACTGTGATGCCTCACGAATTGGTTTGGGTTGTGTTTTGATCCAAAATAGTAAGGTGATACCTTATGCCTCTAGATAACTTAAGGTGCATGAAAAGAATTATCCTACCAATGGTCTTGAATTGGTTGTCGTGGTATTTGCTTTGAAAATTTGGCATCATTACTTTTATGGGATTCATGTTGATATATTTACTAATCATAATAGCCTTCAATTTGTGTTCACTCAGAAAGATATCAACTTGAGATAAAGAAGATAGTTAGAACTTCTTACAGATTATGATATGAGTGTGCATTATCATCCTGGTAAGGCCAATGTAGTGGCCAATACTCTATATAGGGTATCTATGGGTAGTCTAGCATATGTTGATGGTGAGGGCAAAGGTGTGGCTAAAGAGGTCCATCGGTTAGCTAGATTGGAAGTTAGGTTGGAGGAGGTTGACAATGGTGGTGTTGTAGTTATTGATGGTTCTTAATCTTCATTGATTGAGGAGCTAAAGGCAAAGCAAGATATTGACCCTGGTGAGAGAAGGTAAGGTGGAGGTTTCTCTAAAGGGGAAGATGGTGCACTTAGGTACCAAGGTAGATTGTCTCATGACCCAAGTCTAGGGCCTAGATGTGACACAATGAATGGGGGCCCCAAAGGAACCAAAAAAAGACTATTAAGTTATCATTACACATTATTGGTTGTGGAACAATATAAAAGACATAAAGAGAAACATAGGTAAATGTCTGCAGAATGGAGGACTTACCAACTAGCTTGAGTAGTACTGAACTAGTCACATAGAGGAGGAAAATGATCAACTTGGGCACCAGGTCCTACATGGTGATATCATATAGGCAAGAGTATTTGTTAGTACCTTTGAATGTACTAAGTATGTAGGATGCACTGTAACAAGAGATAGGCATCACAATCAAAATGCATAACTATAGGCAATAGGGATAATATAACAATATGGCATGTATGACCAATGCTCAAGTAAAACATGCTTAAGTAAGTCATGCTTATAAAGGATATAATATGTGTAGAAGATACCAAGCACGATTTCCAAAGTACAAACCCCTTGGTAGGTTGATAATTATCTCATCCTGTCACCTTATTGGTGAAGTACAAACCCCTCACATGGTGGATGATAATCCTACCCTATCACCCTGGTGGTGAAGTACAAACCCTTCACATGGTTGATGAGTACAAACCCCTATCTTGGTTATCCGGACTCTTAGTCCCCCTAGATCTGGCATGGTCTAATGCAACACTTTACATAGAATATATCATTTACATAAGCTCAATTCATCATCATTACATCAACCATGTCATATCTTATGCTTTGTATCTTCAATTCCTCAAGAAACTATAACCGGATATTTTGTCAAACACTTAGAGAGTGTATAGTGCTAGTGTAAACCCATGAAATTCAAGAGTGAAATCATTCTAGTAAATTCAATGTAAAAGCTTCAATAGATACTTGGTAACACCCTCAAGCAATAAACATCAAAACCTTTCAGCAACCCTTTTAATAGATCTTAGATTCATAGCTCAAAATATGATAGAATAGTTACAATTTCATATGCTCAAACATAGTGTGCAACAATTTTTATGATAATCACGACCCATGAATAAATTACCTTTAAATTATGCAATTTATAAGAAAAGGAAGCTTGAGCATCATGGGTGAAAGGAACCTGTGAAAGAAACCCACATACCTTAGCTTGGAGATGAACTTGGAGAATATTGGAGGTGGAGACTTGAAGCTTGAAGAAGAACCTTGAAGGAAATTCTTATATCTGAACGAGGTTTTGAGACTTGAATTTAGGAGTGAAAATATAGCTTAGTGTTTGAGTGAGTATTGGAGAATGTTTGGGATGATAT
Source organism: Solanum sejunctum (assembly GCA_025642045.1). NCBI lineage: Eukaryota > Viridiplantae > Streptophyta > Magnoliopsida > Solanales > Solanaceae > Solanum > Solanum sejunctum. The sequence continues at coordinate 47,784 of JAOTQJ010199369.1, read as the reverse complement.
GAGGGTGACATATGGCTAAGTAAAGGAATTTTCACATTTGGGAACACTTAACCCTAAGACCCAAAAGTCTTGGATCGAGATCGAAAAACTAGACAAATAAATACATTAGAGCATGCCCTTGGCGCATCATGTCAAGGGCGCAAATCATCTCTGAAAATCGCATTTTTGTGATTTTCAAATTTTGCTATGGTTGCTCTTAAATTTGGGTTAGCTCTTTTTTCCTCTAATTTTGACCCCCTGAACAATAATATGAAGTCGTATTTTCGATGTCGCGCATGAATTTTGAGATATGTGGAAATTATAATTCCAGGCACTTCTGTGGAACATTTTTGGGCACTTTTTGGGGTAATTTCAGATTTTGTGTGCCTAGTGTTGATGACTTGAGAAAGAGGATCTTAGATGAGGATCATAAATCTTCCTATTCTACTCACCCCAGTTGTACAAAGATATATAAAGATTTGAGGAAAGTGTATTGGTATGGTAGCATGAAGAGGGACATTGTTATGTTTGTATCTGGTTATCATACTTGACAACATGTTAAAGCGAGCACCAAAAGTCGAGTGGCCTGGTCCAAGATATAGCTATTACTACTTCGAAGTGGGAGAAAATTAATATGGGTTTTGTGGTTGGGTTGCCTAATACTAGAAAGCATTTTGATTATATTTGGGTTATGGTTGATAGAATGACAAAGTTGGCTCATTTCTGATCTATTAAGACTACTTATGGTGCCAAAGATTATGTCAAATTATATATTACTGAGTTGGGTAGATTGCATGGGGTGCTTTTTTCTATCATATCGGATCGTGGTACTCAATTTACTTCTCAATTTTGGAGGTATTTACAAAGAGGTCTTGGTACCAAGGTTAAGCTTAGTATGAGCTTTCAACCTCAAATAGATAGCCAAGTTAAATGAACTATCCAAACTTTTCAGGATATGCTTAGAGCTCGTGTTTTGGAGTTTAAGGGTTGTTGGGATGAATACATTCCACTCATTGACTTTGTTTACAATACTTGCTATAATGCTAGGATTTGTGTGGATCCTTTTGAGTCTCTATATGGTAGGCATTATAGGTCCCTGGTTGGATGGTTTGGGGTGGGGGAGTTGGAGTTGAACAATGATATGAATGTGGTTCATCTAGTCTTCAATGTGTCTATGTTGAGAAAGTGTGTGGGTGACCTAAGTTCTATTGTGCCATTAGATGTTGTGGGTTTTGTTGAAGACAATTTGACTTATGAAGAGGTTCCGATAGAGATTTTGGATAGGTAAGTGAAGAGGTTAAGAAACAAGGATGTAGATTCCATCAAGGTTCTTTAGAAAAATCAACAAGTTAAAAGTGCCAAATTGGAAGTTGAGGTGGACATGTAAAAGGGATATCCCTATCTCTTCCATTCTACTCAAGCCTAAGGTACTAATTCAAGTCCCCGATATGATTTCAAGTCTTAAGTTTCATCCCTTATGTCATTTGCATATATTCATGTTTATGTTGACAAGTTCGTGGTGATTTTTGATACTTATATTGAGATTTTTGAAATGATGTTTTATTATATTTGTTGCACTCATGTGTTGGACTGAAATTATCTTTATTACTCCTCTTATGTATGTTTCTTTGACATTTAGGGATAAATATTCCCAAGGGGGAGATATTTAAACGCCCCAAAAAGTGGCCAAAAATGTGCCTAGAAAATGCCCATAGTCATAATTTCTATATATCTCAAAATCCGTTTGTAAAATCAAAAATTCGCTTTATATTCATGATCAGAGTCAAAATTGAGTGGGAAATGGGTATAACCACAATTTTAGAGCATGTACTTTTGTTGCCGTTTTTTCCAGTTTCGGCATAAGGCTTTGGGGCCTTGGGTCTAAGCCTTCCTATGCATAAAACTACCTATACTTAGTCATTTTTCAAGCCCATATCATTCAAGACATTCCCTGAAACCCTCTCTAACACTTAGCCAAATATTTCACCCAAATTCAAGTTTCCCAAACTCATTTTCAGATCTTAAGGAATTCATTTAAGCTTCAGGTTCTCATTTAAATCTTCATAAAAGAAAACCCCAAATTTGAGGTATGTAGGTTTCAACCATTGAGTCCTTTCATCCATGGTTCCCAACCTTCCTTTTTAGGTAAATTGCATATTTTCATGTTGAATTATTTATGGATATCTCTTATTATGAATTTGATTACAAACTATGTTAGGTTTTCATGAAATGTTGATTGTGTAAGCATGTTTTGAGCTATGAATCTATAATCTATTATGAGATTTGATGAAGGGCTTCAATGTGTCTTGCATGAGGGTGTTATGAAGTGTTGATGGGTTGATTTACATAATTTTTCTCTTATAATTTCACTATTAAATTGCATGATTTCGAACTAGCATTACATACCAGCAAAGTGTCTGATAAAATATCTGGTTAAGGATTCTTGAGTTATTAATGATCCATTGTAAGTCTTATGAGTTAAATGACTTTATGATGATGAAAATAATGTATATACGAATTTAATTCATGAAAAATATTTATGGTTTTGCTAGTTGACCACACCTTTTTGGGGGATGTTAAGCCCAATCACCTTGTTGAGGGGGTGTTAAGCCTCAATCACCTTGTTGAGAGATGGTAAGCCCATACTACCATGTTAAGAGGTAGATACCTCAATTGCCTTGTCGACGGGTGGTAAGCCCGTATTACCAATTGAAGGGTAGATACCTCAATCAGCTTCCAAGGGGTTGGTATGCCTTGGATTCCAAGTACTAGTTTGCTTGGTCTATGACGATGATCTCTTCCTATGCTTGTAATATGTTCTATGCAAGTAGTTTTACTTCAAGCATAGATCATGCATGCCATGTTGTGAATATACTATCCTTTGCCTATAATTATGCATTTTGACTATGTTGCCTATCTCTTGTTGCTTTGGATCCTACATACATAGAATATTCAAACATACTAACGCATACTCTATGCCTACATGATGTTACAATATAGGAATAGGAGCTCCTCATGATCATCCTCCACGTGACTATTTGTGATATCTTAAAGATAAGCTTTGGTGAGTCCTCAAGTTTGGAGATACTAGCTATACTACTCTTTCTTATGTTATTTCTTTATGATGAACTCTTGATATTATGAGGGTAAACCTAGAAAGTGTCTTGGCCCCCTCTCAAGTCTATGTTTAGAGGTGTTATTGGATAAGTGATGTAATTATGCTATGTTCTTGACTCTTGTTTCTTTATAATTACCTAAGACTCCCCCTAGTCCTTTATCCTATAGTTTAATATCTTTTTGCTATTTATTTTGCTTCCACAACAAACGATGTGTGGTTGATATGCTAAGAGGCTTGTTTGGGTCCGTTCGGGTTTCTATTTGCCATGTCACGTCTAGGCCCTAGGCTTGGGTCATGACAATTTGCAAGAGCTAAAGAAAAGTATTGCCACCATACCTATATTGGCTCTTCCTAATGGAACCAAAGGTTACTTTATATATTGTGATGTCTCGATAATCGACCAAGATTATGTTCTTATGCAGGATGCTAGGGTTATCACATATGCTTCTAGAAAAGTGTGGAAACATGAATAAAACTATCCTACTCATGATCTTGAGCTTGTTGTAGTTAATTTTTTCCCTAAATATTTGGCAACAATATTTATACGTGGTTCATATTGATACTTTTGCGGATCACCAGAGCTTTCAATATTTATTTAAGTGAAAGGAGTTGAACATATGGAAAAGGAGATAGCCAGAATTAGTAAAGGATAATGATTTTGACATTTTTTACCATCTTGGAAAGCGAATGTTATTATTGATGTACTTAGCCGAAACTCCATCAGTAGTCTAAGCCATGTTGAAGTTAATAATGCTAAAATGACAAAAGATCTACGTCATCTAGCTAGTTTGCAAGTGCGATTAGTAGTTGAAGAGAATGGAGGTGTAATTGTTCAAAATACAACATAATCTTCTGTTGTTATTGAAGTAAAAGAGCAACAGCGCGAGGATCTCGAGCTTTTGACATTGCGGGAAGGTATTCCATAACAACGACACCCTTTATTTGTTGGATATGGAGTCTTTAGATACCAGGGTGACTTATGTATGACAAACATTAGAATACTATCTGCTAAGATTCTTTCTGAGATCTATTATTCCATATAATCAACCTACCATGGAGCGAAAAAATGTATTGGGACCTTCAAAAAATCTGTTAGTGGAATGACATGTAAATGGATTTTGCAGAGATGGCAGCCCAATGTCCCAACTTCCAGCAAGTTAAAGCAGAACGTTAAAGACTTGGAGGAGTAGTTCATTGTATTAAGCTTCCATTGTGGTAATAGGACACGATAAACATAGATTTTATCATTAGTTTGCCTCATACTCCATGCCGGTATGATTGTATTTGGGTAATCAATGACAGGCTGACAAAATTTGCTCATTTTTTGCCAATAAGAATGACATATTCACCGGAGGATATAACTAGTTTTAACATTCAAGATACTGTTTGCCTTCATGGAGTACCATTGTCCATTCTCTCTGATTGAGGAGCTTAATTTACAACACGTTTTTGGACGTCTTTTCAGAAATATCTGAGAAGTCAAGTAAATATTAGCACTATTTTTCATGCACAAACTGATGGGAAGGTATAGTGTACTATTCGGACCATTAATGATATGTTATGTGCCTACATGTTGAACTTTAAAGAAAGCTGTAATGATCATCTACCTCTTATCGAGTCTTCTTCTAATAAACAACTTCCAAGTTAGTATTAAAATGGAGCCTTACGAAGTATTATATGAGCGAAGATGTAGGTCGCTGATCGATTCGTTTAAGGTTAGAGAGGAAAAGTTACTAGGATCTAATCTTGTATATCAAGCAATGGGAAAAGTAAAACTTATTAGAGACCGATTGTAAATAGCCAGAGTCGGCAGAAGTGTTATATAGATATTTGATGATGAGACTTAGAATTTGATGTAGAAGACTGACTTTTCTTGAATGTATCACGTATGAAGGGAATCATGCAATTTTAAAAGAAAGGAAAGCTTAATCCTAGGTATGTTGGACTGATGGGATGTCAAAATATAATACTTTTGAAGCTTAAAGTTTGAAATTTTGTGTTCTCTAAGCAGTGCTAGTAGATTTGATATGTTTTTATGTTTGTTTTGCAAGATTATAGGGTTTGGCATGATTTTTAGCAAAGTGTACAAGAGTTGAAGTTTATGCTATTATACCACACCTTTTACTAGCTATGCAAGTTTCTATGGGCCGTAGATTTGGTTTCATAGCAAAATCTAGTAAAGGGGAGATTTTTTGAAGTTGAATCTACAAACATGCAGACAAGCCATAAATATGCATGCATGTATTAATTAAGCGAAGAGCTTGGATTTCTTATTCTTACTTTTATTCTTGTATGTGCTTAATTATGTTATTCAATATCATGATTCTTCCATCTACAAAGATAGTGAGTAGCTAAATGCAGAACTAGGGTTGTTGGAACCATGAACGACTAACAAGGTAAAACTAGATAATTTCTATTCTTGGAAAGTGTGTATGCATGCATTAATTAATTCTCTTAATTTTGATTGCTTTTTAACGATGGCAAATATTAGAAATCACCTAGTATTTATTGATTGCATCAAGGTAGTAATGAATAAGAAAAGAGAATAATTAATAAGATTCTATCGATGTTTCTCATCTAATCAACCAAATTGGATCAAGGGGCGGATGTATTGGAATAATAGGTAAGGGTTTTAATGTCACACTGCAGGGATAGATCAAATCATGTAGTAAAATTTACCTCTCTCCTGAATGAAAGGGTTTGGTAAACATAACTTACTGCTCTGCATTATACATACTAGAAAAGGATACAATTATCTAGTAATACAAAGTTAGGGAATCATGGTGATCACTGTATCTTAGTTACTCTTCCTACTAGTTTCACAAACTTGTCTTAGTTTAGGATTGTTTTCTATTGTTTTATAAGGTCTCCCTTTGGGGAGATAAGTAGGTTAATCAACTCGAGTTACTTGATATTATTGTAAGTCTACCATATTTCCTGTGGGTTTGACCCTAAACTTGGTTAGGTTATTTATATATCTTCACAATGATTACTTTATCTTTCAAAAAGGAGGTGTAGCTTGGGCGACATCAAGATTTTTGTGCTGTTGTGAGGAATGCAACTAGACTTATTTAATTTGAGTAGTTTAGAAATTAATCATTATTTTCCTTATTTTACATTTTCACTATTTTTTTGTTTTTGTTTCACCATACAGGTGTATTGTATGCACAATAGTTGAAGTTGAGGCATTCCCTTGACTCCATTTGAACCAGAGAACCAAAGAATTCAGAGAAGAATGACCATGGACAATGTGAATAATGTTGGAAATAATGCAGTGAATGCAACACTGAACTAGAATGAGAATGATAATAACCAATCTCCGCTTGAGAATATCGATCCACGACAATAGGATCTTAATGCAAAAGCTAATACACGAAATCAATATTGGCTTAACCCTTGGATATGGATGTCACTGGGGCTATTATGTTACCGCCACTATCAAACGACACAAAGTTTGTTATTTCTATTGGATTACTTCAAATACTATAGAATCATGAGTTGTTAACAGGCTTACCATTAGAGGATTCGTATAACCATTTACACAATATTGTCTTATCTGTAAGAGAGTGGGGGGAAACAAAAATTTATCTGTGGATGCTAGTGGACTTCATGTCTTTCAATTATCTCTAATAGGAAATGCAATGATTTGGCTATCCGAACTCCCGCAGAGTTCGATCACTAGTTGGGCTGAGTTGTAGAAGGCCTTTTTGGAGAGGTTTTTCCCAAGATCGAAGAAGTTGAAGTTAAAAGACCAAATCAACAACTTCGAGCAACTTCCTGGTCATTTGAACAGTACCACTTGGGAGTGATTCACAAAGTACCTGAGGGGTATTCCTGACCACAAGATCATGGATGATGCCTTAGTGGAGATCTTCCACTATGCCCTAGATGATGATGATGTTCACGCTCCAACAAGAAAGCGATCGCTGTCAGTAATTAACCTAATCGAAGTTAGGATCAAATCCACAGGGAATACAGGGCTATACTATAATATTTAACTATTAATCATTTCAATATTTATAACTAAAATCTCTAAATGGGGAGGGGGGTTTGTGATTCAAAAACAAAAAAAAATAAACACTATACTACGACGCGGGAAAACACTTAATTTTGGGGATAATATGGGAATTGTGTTCCCCATGGTTCATTAACTCGATTATAATAGATAACATAACTACAATTGGAGATTTGTTTGCAGGACAATAGTTTAGATTCTTCTAACCCTCTTGTGAAGGTGAAGGTCGAATTTCACCCTGGTGCTTGGTTGGCTACCATGGCATGCCAACTAACCGTTACCTATTGTCCAAGCCACCTCTCCTTGGTCAAGTTTCGTTGATTAGATATGAATACATCAGTCAAATTTGGTCATATATTTACCTTTTCATAACTACCTTGGTCGGAATCATGATACTAGTTTGTCATGACCGAAGCCAAGGGCCTAGACGTGACACGGCGAATAGGGACCCCGAAGGAATCCTAATCAAGCCTCTTAGCTTGTCATTAGACATAATTACTCATAGAAGCATATAAAAGACATAAATTTAGTATGAGGGGCAAAGGGACTAAGGGATAGCTTGGAAAACATCATCATTAAGAGCTAAAGAGTCATAGCTTATATCCTAGATACATAACTTGTCCAACAAACACCTCTACATATATAGATAGAGTGATGGCCAAGTTAAAGTAATTGGGCTCACCCTCATAGTCAAAATAGGACATAGAATAAATTATCTCAATACTAAGAAAGAGGAAAACATAGACCAATGTCCCCAAAATGGAGGACTCACCAACTAGCTTGAAATGGCACCGACTAGCCACGTGGAGGATGATGATGATCAACTTGCGCTCCAGTTCCTACATCATGATATCATGTAGGAAAGAATATGCATTACTACATTTGAATGTACTAAGTATGTGGGATGCAATGCAACAAGAAATAGATATCATAATCAAAATACATAATAGTAGGCAATAATAGCCTTATTATAATAAGATTACATGTATGATCGATGTTAGAGTAAATCATGCTTAAATAACTCATGCTCATAGAAGATATCATATGTAAAGAATAGACCAATCTAGATTTCAAAAGTATAAAACCGTTGCTAGGCTAGTGATGATAGCACCCATCATCCTAGCGTGTGCGATACAAACCCCTAATCAAGGTTAGGGATCACCCACTACCCTAGCGTGTGAGGTATTAACCCCTCATAAAGGTTTGTGATGATAGCACTCATCACCCTAGTGTGTGAAATATTAACCCCTCATCAAGGTTAGTGATGATAACACCCATCACCCCAGTGGTTTAGATATTGACCCCTCAACTAGGCTCCTGAATTGGGAATGTCTAATACAACACTTTATATAGAATTCATCATGTACATAAGCTCATTTCATCATAATATAGGCATTCATATCATATCTTAAGCTTTGGACCTTCAATTCCACAAGAAACCCTAGTCGGACATTTCATTAAACACATGGGTGTGTGTAATGGGGGTAAAAGACCATGCAATTTAGAGATGAAAACATGCAAGAAAATCCATTGTAAAACCATCCATAAATGCCTTGCAACAGCCCTAAGACATTCACATCAAATTCCCTGATCAAATCCAATATTAGATTCAAGATTAAGAGCTCAAAACATGCTAAAACAACTATACTTTCATGAACTAAAATCACTATACAGTAAATTTCTTAATATACAAGACCCACATGTAAAATCAACTTTAAATCATGCAATATTAGTAAAAGGGAGGCTTAGCACTGAAATGACCTAATGGTTCAACACCACATACCTTAGATTTGGAGAAGTTCTTAGTGATGATTGAAGATGGAGGCTTGAAGCTTGAAGAGAATCCTTAGTTTCGGATAAGGGCTTTGAGTCTTGAATTTTGGAGTGAAAATATGACTAAGTGTTTTAGTGAGTGTTGGGAAATGTTTTGGGAGATATGAGGGTGAAATTTGGCTAAGTATAGGTAAAAACACGTTTGGGAAAACTTGGGCCCAACTCTTAGAAAAATTTGGACGAACTAAAAGAATTACAATAAACTGAAACACTATTGTGCCGCAGCAAGGACGCGCAGTGCTCACTGGAAATTATAACTTAAAATTTTATAATTGATAATCTTTTGCTCTTAAATTGAGGTTAGACCCTTTTTCACGTAATTTTACTCTCGATCACAAATATGAAGTTGGATTTTTGAAAGAACAAATGAATTTTGAGATATATGGTAATTAAAATTTTGGACATTCCGAGGCACAATTTTAGGCACTTTTTGGAGTCATTTCATAAGCAAAGTTTGTTGTTGGCCACCACCAAACAACAATCAATATGAAGAGAAATAGATAGTACATGCAAAACCCTAATCATAGAAATGCAATAAATCTAGGTTATCTCAAGTCACCAACCCATGGTTTCCACAACCCTAAGTTGTGGGTGCTTAGATACTCATGGCTAAGGAAAAACCAACAAAAATGCAAATATAATACATAGTTGAGAGTTTTACCATAAGCAATCAAGAATGTAGACACCACAGTTGCAAACCCAAAAGTTTGATAGATTGACAAAGTGTACAAGGAAAGATTTCCAATCCCCAAAATGGGCTTTCAAAGTGAAAATTATAAGTTAATACCAAACCCTAAAATATTCTTGAGAGAATATTCAAAGGCAAGTCCTAAGTCTACAATGCCTTTTTCGGTGAAATAAACCTCTAACTTAATGTATTTATAGTGCTTACAAATAAAGCCTAAAAATTTCACAGAAAAGATAGTTAGCAACTGGTATGCCTCACAGGTACGACTTGTAGGGTGGCCTACGAGTCATAGTCGGGGTCTCATATCAAGATTTTTGCATCTTGGACTCAGCTGGTATGACCACTTGGTATAAGTCATTGCTTGTACTATGATTTGTATGCTCCTCTTGTAGTCTAGCCCTTTAGGTTTTTTGGTCTAACATTTTGGCTCTCTGATTCCTACTATGAGTCCACCCATACGAGTTATAGTGAGACTTACGACTCATAGGATGGCCTCGTACGGGTGACCTGCACTTAGTAGATTTTTGATTTTGTATCTGTTTCTTTCTATGAAATACCCTATGACCCATAGCTGGTGCTACGACTCGTAGGTGAACTCATATGTCCTATGATTCAACAAATTCTACAGGTTTTCTTCAAAATCATCCCAACCTAACTTTTCTGCAAGAAAAATACAAAAACACATAAAAACAATAAAAATTTGCATTAATAACTCACAAAATTCCTTGTTTTAGGCATCAAATATATAGTATTTTGACAGCACATCAACACCTTCAACATAGAATTGTTGCTTGTCCTCAAGCGACGACTCAACCTATGTAGACAAAGAGAAATACATTGCATCTATACAAAAGGCATATACATCAACTCCTCTACTTCAGGTACTCGACTACCATTTTCAAAATAGGATTGCAAAGTTATTCAGCAAAACAAGAACATAATGATATACCTAGCAATCCAACTATGACAAGTTAAAAAGCATCAACCGTCCATAGTCATTGGTACAGTCATATGCTACTCCAGAAGTGCAAATGCCATTACTGGAAAAAAGTCCCTCATACTCACTCAAAGAGCATTTAGAATTTAGGGACTGAGAAAGAATTCTCACTCTCACTATTGCAATTCATGTACAATGACTAACACCATAGGCTTGCCCCTATACTCATCTTTTGGTTTGATGACAAAGTGGATTTGGATCAATTTAGGACTTATGGGCTTGTAACATAGGTTTATGGGCTTTGGTATGGCATTTTGGGCAAGTAGTGACTAAAACCTATCCTTGAACCACGTTTACCAACACTTTTTGCCTTCATAACCCAACCCTTTTCAGTAAATCCACCCTTATTCTCCTATTTCAAACTTTTCTCGAGTACTTTCTTTCTATTTTCAGTTGTGCCTTATTTCTGAACTCAATTCATGCTACTTTTTCTAAACTTGAGGCACTTTTATTTTCTTATTCTTCACTCGGCTCATGATTTTTCATTTCTTTCTTTATTTCCCGACTAGCCACCTCATTGTTATTATTTTACAACAATAAGGGCCACCTTCAACTGAGGCTTTTAGCTTGAGGTGAAGTACACAATATCCATTCCTAAAACTAGGGCCACAATTTGTAGCCACCCTCAACTTAGGCTTTTAGCTTCAATTAAGCTTCACATGTTCAAGGATAGATTAGGGCCAATATCAAGGTATTTCATCAAATAAGGTTAAGTTAGCAAGGTATCAAGAAAGAATGAGCACATGAGAAGCTCAAACATTTGGAACAAAGGATTCACTAGTTCAATTGGTAGGTCACTTAGGCAAAAGTGGCTCACTAACAGAACAAATGCCTAAGATCCCTCTCAAATCAACCAAATCACCAAACCAATATTAGACTAATAAGGCAAGTTCTAAGTTCATACATGATATATGAATCTATCAAAATAAGCTCACAACACACATGGCATTTCGCACACAATCAAGTATAGACTCCCAGGTTACGCTTCTCACCTCAGCTTACCTTCACCATATCGAAGCAACATTACCAGATATCCAAAATGCATGAATGCATCAACACCCACAATCTCAAAATTTTTAAAGGTACCTAATTTTTCATCAAAATTTAAAGAACATTTAAAAGCTATTCATATACCAACAGATAACATCATTATTTATTTACAAACTATCTACACTATCTAAACATTACCGATTCAATAGAAAAATAAACATCTACAAGAAAAATGAAGCACAACAAGAAAACCTTAGGATCAAAAATAGGGGTAGTTATGCACTCGAGGCTACTCAGACTTCACCTTAATCCATAACTTTCCACACCCCACTAAAATAAGATACTTTGTCCTCAAGGTAAAATACATAGAAAGGGTGCAAGGTTCATACCGTGGGTTTCCTTCCAAAAAGTGGCTGATTTATTATTGCGGCACGATAGGAAGCTTGTGTGTTTATGCTTCTTTAAGATCCCAATCTTATAGTATCTTGAATTCTTACATGTCACCTATGTACCATTTGACCCTCTGACCATTGATGTTGAAAGTCTTACCATCCCTGCTTTCTAACTCAATGGCTCCAGACTAAAGATGCGCCACTACTCTAAAGGGTCCCATCCACTTATATTTGAATTTTCCAGGAAACCACCTCAACCTAGAGTTGTAGAGCAGTACCATGTCTCACTGAATAATTTGGCAATCTTCAATTATGCGATCATGTTGAACTTTCATTCATTGCTTGTATAAGATAAAGCTCTTATATGCATGTAGTCTACACTCATCAAGCTCATTTACTTGCATTAACCTAGATGTTGCAGCTTCATGCCAATCTGAATTGAGCTTTTTCAATGTCCATAGTGCCTTGTCCTCAAGTTTGACTGGCAGGTGACAAGCCTCCCTGACTATAAATTGATAAGGAGACATTCTGATGGGAGTTTTGAAAGCTGTACGGTAGGCCCATAAATCATCATCCAACTTACTTAACTAATCAGTGACAAACCTTGGCATCTTGGACTCAGTTGGCATGAGTCGCTGCTTGGGCTATAACTCGTATGCTCCTCTTGTAGTTTAGGCCTTCAGTTTTTTTTGGTCCAACATTTTGGCTCTGTGATTCTTGTTGCGAGTCCATCCATATAAGTGATAGTGAGACTTACGACTCATAGGATGGACTTGTAAGGGTAACCTCCACTTAGCAAATTTCTTATTTTTGTTCTCTATTTCTTGCTACAACACACCTTGCGACTTGTAGCTTAGGCTACAACTCGTAGATAAGCTTGTATGTCCTATGACTTAGCAAAATGTACAAATTTTCTTCAAAATCATGCCGACCTAACTTTTCGGCAAGAACAACACAAAAACACATAAAAACCATAAAAAGTCAAATTAAGAACTCACAAAATCTCTTGTTTTAGGCATCAAATATGTTGTACTTTGATGGCACATCAAAGAAGAATAGCCAATCATGTGTTAACATTATCTTGGGTGAGTAGTTGGGAAAGGTGGTCAAGATAAATCATGCATAGGGAACGAGGGATAGGTCTACAAAAAAGAGCTCATATGCAGTCAGTACTACTTTAGTGCAAAAAAATAAATAAATTAGCAGATGACGAAAGAGCTTGCTTAGATTAGTACCAATGTGGAGTTATTGATGAACCAGAACCAAGAACGTGTGAATATAGTTGCTCATCAGCCTTCACGATATCCTATGTATGAGGAGCCTTACTATGAGAAGGACACTTGTTTCATCAATGATCAGATGGGGGTTTTGGGGACCAATTCCTAAGGGTCCAATCAGGACAATTAGCACCAAGGTCAAAGAAACCAAGGTTGGAACTATAATATGGATTACACCTTCTGAGATAACAATCGAGAGGGTTACTATGACAGAAACAGGGTATATAATCGAGATTAGGTTCTGGTAGGTCTAGAGTTGAGGAGATGTTTGATCATTTGTTGAAGATGGTTGACATACAGGATGAGACCTTGAGGGGGATGAAGTCTAACATCTCTAGCATTAATTAGACGATCGAGTCTTATTCTATTGTTATCAATCATCTGGAGAAACAGCCTGGTCAAATATCGACTTAACTCCACCAATGACAAAAAGGTAAATTGCCCAGCAATGTAGTTCAAAATCCAAAGAATAAGGTATAGTGTATGACGATGACTACTCATGGTGGTAAGCAAACAATTGATCCTCCAATGCTTGTTCATGATGATGTTGATCGTGAGGAGATAATTGAGCACAAAGATACATAGACTGGAGATGATTATGCCAAGGAAGGGTGAGTAATATTGCTAAGACACCACAGAAGTTGAAGCCCATTCCTAGACCTCCATTCCTCTCCATGCTGAAATAACTCTCCATCATCATTCCTCTCATTAAGGCATTGGAGAAGATTCCAGGGTATGTAAAATTCATGAAGAACTTGGTCACAATGAAGTGGACTGTAAACTAGGATCTCTCAAAAGAGCTTTAACATTGCAGTTCAATAGCTACACAGTCCTTGGTATAGAAACAAAAATATCCTAGAATATTCACCATTTCAAGCACTATCAGAGATGTGGAGTTCACAAGGTCATTATGTGATCTCGGTGCTAGCATAAATTTGATACCCCTTATGACCTTCAAGAAGCTAGGGATAGGAGACCCCACCCCTGTGAGTATGCGGTCGTTGATTGCTGACCAAATAGTGAAGAAGTATGTAGGGTTACTATACAACATCCTTGTCAATGTAGAGAAGTTCATATTCCTCTCAAACGTTTTGACCCTTGATTGTGAAGTCAATTTCCAAGTCTCGATTATCTTGGGGAGGCCCTTTCTAGCCACTAGTAGAGTACTAGTGGATGTGGAAGCCGACCAACTCAAGTTTTGATTGAATGCCGAAGAAGTATCTTCAATATTTGTCCGTCGATGAAGAGGCCAAATAACATAAAGATGGATATTTGGTTTGCCACAACCCAAACTAGGGTCTAGACGTAACACAGCGAATGGTAAACCCGAAGGAACCCCAAATAAATCTCTTGGCATATCATACACACATTCTTGATTGTGGATTCAAGGCAAACAATAAGAGAAAGTGTAAATAAGGGAAATTAGTACTAAGGGAGAGAGTTTAATACTTAAATAACATAGATGAGTTAAAACTCAAGCATAATATATAACTTGTTCAACAATACCTCTAGACATAGAACTTAGTAGGGGCCAAGAATAGCAACCGGGCTCACCCTCATAGTAATGACCATAAGTATTCCCTAATATACAAGATATAGTCTAAGCATAATCATGAAAGAAGATAGAAATTGTCCCTGGACATGAGGACTCACTAAAGCTAACTTGAATAATCCATCTAGTCACGTGAAGGAGAATAAATGGGAGCTCTGGTTACTACATGGTCATATCATATAGGCATAGAGCATGTGTTAGTATATTTGAATGTACTAAGTATGTAGGATATAATGCAACAAGAGATAAGCAACATAATCCAAATGCATAATCATAGGCAATGAAGAAGCATATAGCAATATGACATGCATGGATTATACTTAGAGTAAATCATGATTACATATAACATAATACATGTGTAAGAAGTGACCATCAATATAGAATATCTAAGGCCTACCAACCCCTTGGAGAGGCAATTGAGGTACAAACCCCTCCACGTGGTTATTGGGGTAGATACCCCCTAATCATGGTAGCACGAGCCTACTACCTCCGGAGCGAGGCAGTAGAGGTACAAACCACTCAACGTGTTATTGAGGTACATAACCCCTAATCATGGTAGCATAGGCCGACTACCTATCGAGTAAGGCAATCGAGGTACCAATCCCTCAGTATGGTTACTTGAGCCTAC
Organism: Solanum sejunctum; assembly: GCA_025642045.1. Taxonomy (NCBI): domain Eukaryota; kingdom Viridiplantae; phylum Streptophyta; class Magnoliopsida; order Solanales; family Solanaceae; genus Solanum; species Solanum sejunctum. Next base: position 32,315 of record JAOTQJ010199369.1, on the reverse strand, counting down.
AACCTCCCGAGCGAGGCAATCGAGCTACCAATCACTCAATCTGGTTACTCGGGCCTACAATCCCCTGAGCAAAGCTTAGTCAAATCACAACACGATTAAGGAAAAATGATAGATATAAACATTTCTTTGATCATCATAAAGTCATTCAAATCGTAAGCCATGCTTTAGACCTACGACAACTCAAGAATCCATAATCAGGCATTTTACCAAACACTTGGTGAGTATGTAATGTTAGTGTCAAACCATTCAATTTAAGAGTGAAATGGTGCAAGAAAATCCAATGTAAAACTACCCATCAATACATGGTAACACCCTCATCCAAGATACATCAAGACCCTTCATCAAATCCTAAAATGGATCATAGATTCACAATTTAAAACATGCTTAAACAGTCACATTTTTACAAAACCCCAACATAGTTGATAGTCAAATTCATAATAACTAAGACCCATATGTAAAATTAACTTAGAATCATAAAATTTAGGTAACAGGAAGCTTGGGCACCATGGGCGAAAGGACCCAATGGTTGAAACCCACATACCTTAGGTATGGAGAATTCCTTGATGAAGATTGGAATAGAGACTTGAAACTTGCATGAAATCCATAAGATCCCGAATGAGTGTGGAACCTTTGATTTTGAGTAAAATATTTGTTTAAGTGTTCGAGAGAGTATTGGGGAATGTCTTGTATGATATGAGGGTAAAATATGGCTAAATATAGGTATTTTAACATATGGGAAGGCATGGTTACAAGACCTAGAAGTCTTGGACTGAAATAAAAATAACTAGGCAAAAATAACACTGGGGCACACCCAAGGCGCATCGCGCCAGGGGCATGAATTCTTACTAGATATTGCATTCTTGGAAAACTGGAATTGTGATTTGGTCGCTCTAAAATAGGAGTTAGACCCATTTGCTACTCAATTTTACTCTTTGATCAAGAATATGAAGTCGAATTTTCTATATCACACACGGATTTTGAGATATATAGAAATTACGATTCCATTCACTTTCAAGGCACATTTTCAAGTACTTTTTGGTGTCATTTCAATATCTCTTCCTTGGGAACATTTGTCCCCGAATGTCAATGAAATGTATATAGGAGAAGTAGTCATGATGATGTCATACTACATAAGAATGCAACAATACACTTAAACATCATTTCATAAGTCTCAACATAAGTGTCAAAATCAACATACACTTGTCAATATAAATATGAATGTATACAAATGACGTGTGGGCTGAGACTTAAGACTTGAAATCATAGAAAAAGCACTTCACGTGTCATCATAAGATTGAATAAAATGAAAGAGGTATGGATATTGCTTCTCCATGCTCACTTCGCCCCCCGAGAGATACTATCAACCTGACGATTCTTTCAAAGGGCCTTGACGAACACTACATCCTTATTAATCAACTTTTTCCACCCATCAATCCAATGTCTGGACCGAGATCATCTCCTAAGCCAACATATCCTCCACTACACCCATAACCTCAAAGAGCTCTGTAGCAGTAGAGTTACCAACACATCCCTTCAACTTAGAAGAAATAAGAATAGGACGAACCCTATCCATATCCATAGGCAATCTCCATTCTTATGCAACCTCACCAATCCTTCTCAACACTCTATAAGGACTCACAAACCTTAAACTAAATTCCCTCTCTTACCAACCCAGACCACACTCTTCATGGGTGAAACCTTCAAATAGACCCAATCACCAACTTTAAATTCAAGATCCCTTCTCATCACATCGGCATAGGGCTTTTGATGACTTTGGGATGTTTTCAACCTTTCCCTAACAAACCTTACCTTCTCTTTAGCCTCCATAACCAGATTCGGAACCAACAAAGCCATTTCTCCCATTTAAAACCACCCAATCGGTGACCTACAATGCCTACCATGAGGGCCTCAAAAGGAGCCATACCAATGCTAGAATGACAACTATTATTAGTCTCATCAAGGACCCTCTTTCTCAAGTTATCAACACTAGGCAGACATAACCTACCTTGGTAGCTATGGTCACCATATCCCCTTTTGGAGAAAACCTTTACCTTGCCAATGCTCACCAAAGCCTTCAATTCTAACAAGGAGGGATCAAGATCTTGCTTTGCTTCTACCTCATCAACCAAGGAAGACTTTTAAACCACCAACAACCATAATACCTCCTTAGTCAACCTCTTCCAACCAAATCCTCAATTTGGCCAACTAGTGGACCTCCGTAGCCACCCTTTGCTACCACTATCAATATGAACTAGTCTACCCATGAACACCTTACTCAAAGCACCGACAACAACATTAGCCTACAAGGATGATAATGCATACTCATATCATAATCCTTAAGAAGTTCTAACCACCTTATTTGTATCAAGATAAGATCCTCTGTGTGAACACATATTGGAGACTTTGTGATCAGTAAACACATCAACATGCACCCCATATAAATAATGACGTCTAATTTTCAAAGCAAATACCATGGTGGCCAACTCACGATCATAGATAGGATAATATTTCTCATGCATCTCAAATTTTCTAAAAGCATAGGCTATTGCCTTACCATTTAACTTCAAAACACAACCCAAACTAATTCGGGAGGCATCACAATACACAAAAAAAAACTTCTGGTAGACAAGGTAAAAGCGAACACAAGCTTATTCTTCAAAGTTTGGAAAATCTTTTCATACTTGTTGGTCCACACAAATTAGCCATCTTTTTGGTCAACTTAGTTATTGGAGAAGCAATAGAAGAGAATCCATTCACAAATCTCCGGTGGTAACGAACTAAGCCCAAGAAACTCCTATATCCGGGGGCGTCAAATGTCTAGGCCAATTCTAATCACACCCGTCTTTGTAGGATTCACCTTAGTACCATTCCCCAACACCACATGTCCAAGAAAGGCAACCTCTTTCCACCGAAATTCATATTTTCCATACCTAGCATACAACTTCTCTTCCCTTAATCTTTGTAGCACTACCCTCAAATGAGCCACATGCTTTAAATAAATCAATACATCATCATTAGAGACTGCAACAAACATGTCAATATAAGGTTTTAAGGCCCTATTTATGAAACCCATAAATATAGCCAATGCATAATTCAACCAATCAACACTTCGATGACTGAAAATGCTCCTTTCTATCCCAATAGCGCACCTAGGGATATCACCTACCCTCGTCCTCACTTGGTGCCAAAACCTGAACTAAAGATCAATCTTAAAGAAGTGACTAACCCATTGAAGTTGGTCTAATAGATCATACATCCTTGGGAGGGGGTAATTATTCTTTATGGTGACCCTAATAAGTTGCCGACAATCAATACACTTTCTAAGGGAACAAAATTTCTTCTATACAAACAACACCAGGAAGCTTACTAGGAATGACATCAAGGAACTCATTAACCACCAAAACCAACCCTATAGGAAGAAACTTGGACTCAACATCCCTAATCCTTGCAAGATGATAGAGACTCCCCTTAGAAAACAACTCATAGGATTGAATGCAAGAAATGAATCTACCCTCAACCACTGCATTATAATTTTTTCCACTCAAGAACTTCAATAGGGAATTAGAATCTAACTCTATGGGTCCTACCAATAATGGAGACATAATATGCATGTAACTAATCCACCTCAAGTATAATATTAAAATCCACCATATCTATTACAACATAGTCACAAGACAAGTTCTATGCAATATGACCACAAAACAATTCCTATGGACGTTCTTAGCAACAGTAGACTTACCAATTGGGTAGGCACCAAATGTTCACACAAAGACTCGAGACACACATGAAGCCCATGAGCAAACAAAGGGATAATGAAATAGATAATGGCACCTGGACCTATCAATGCACACACACCTAAGTCAAAGAAAACTTGAACATATTGGTAACAACATTGGGTTCCACATCCACTCCTTGAGACTCTTGATCAACATGACAACCTTTTTTTTAAGGTCTAATACATTTACACCTTTTCGAGCATGAATACAATTAACTACCTTATGGCCTACCTCACCACAACCATAACAAACATTGGTGATCCTCAAACATGGGCTTCTACGAATCTTACCACATTTTGACAATTAGCATAAGGCACCACACCACCACCACCTTTGGGACTTTGGAACTTTCCTTTTATATGTGCCCTCTCTCCTCCCTCTTACCACTTGTAGTCTTGGGGGCACTCCTTGTTGATTGAGTTGAGTTGTCAATTTTGTCAACTCTTTTACCAATACCCATAGAGCATTGTGAATATATCACCATCCTTAGAAGCTTGAGACATATTCTGAAACACAATGATTAGAATAAGAACTAATCCTTAGGGGACTTAACTTTATCACACAACATAGGTCAAAATGAGGAATCATTTACTAAAATGCCTTATATCCACTCATTAATAGTCGTGGCCCCAATCATAGTTATGAATAAGACTCTAATCGATATGTGTGTTGGACTCTAAGGATAATTAACAACTTAGTACCCTGATATGAATTTTTTCATGACCCAAATTATGGCCTAGACGTGAAACGACGAATGAAAAACTTGAAAGGACCCCAAACGAGCCTCTTGGCATATCATACACATATCCTTGGTCGCAAAGTAAGACAAATAATAAGAGAAAGCTTAAATAAGGGAAATTGGGAATAAGAGAGAGAGTTTAATACTTAAATAACACAAATGAGTCAAAACTCAAGAATAATACATAACTTGTCCAACAACACCTCCAGACATAGAACTTAGCGAGGGCCAAGACAAACAACCAGACTCACCCTCACAGTAATGACTATAAGTATTCTGAAATATCAAGGTGTAGTCTATGTATAATCATGAAAGAAGATAGATATTGTCCTCGGACATGAGGACTCACCAAAGCTAACTTGAACAATCTGTCTAACCACGTGAAGAAAAATTAATGGGAGCTCCAATTCTTACATGGTAATATCATATAGTCATAGAGTATGCATTAATATGTTTGAATGTACTAAGTATGTAGGATACAATGCAACAACAGATAAGCAACATAATCCAAATGCATAAACATAGGCAATCAATAAGTATATAGTGATATGGCATGCATGAATGATACTTAAAGTAAATTATGCTTATATATAATATACTACTTATGGAAGAAATGACCATGAATATAGAATATCCAAGGCCTACCATCCACTTGGAGAGGCAATTGAGGTACAAAACCCTCAACATGGTTATTAGGGTACATACCCCTAATCATGGTAGCACGGGCCTACTACCTTCCGAGCGAGGAAATCGAGGCACAAACCCCTCAATGTGGTTATTAAGGTACATACCCCCTAATCATGGTAGCACGAGCCTACTACCTCCAGACAGAGGCAATCAAGGTACCAACCCATCAATGTGGTTACCCGAGCCTACAACCTCCCAAGTGAGGCAATCGAGGTACCAACCCCTCAATGTGGTTACTCAGGCCTATAAACCCATGAGTAAGGCTTGGTCAACTCGCAATACTATAGAGGAAAAATGACACATATATACATTCCTTTCATAATTATAATGTCTTCAAATCGTAAGTCATGCATTAGACATTCAACAACTCAAGAATCCATAACCGGATATTTTCTCAAGCACTTGGCGAGTATGTAATGTCAGTGTAAAATTGTGTAATTCAAGATTAAAATCATGCAAGAAAATCCAATGTAAAATCACCCACCAATACTTGGTAACACCCTCATGCAAGATACATCAAGACCCTTCATCAAATTCCACAATGGATCATAGATTCGTAGCTCAAAACATGCTGAAACAATCACACTTTTACAAAAGCATAGTTCATAGTCAAATTCATAGTAATTAAGACCCATAAGTAAATCAACTTAGAAACATAAGATTTAGGTAAAAGGAAGCTTTGATACTATGGGTGAAAATACTCAATGGTTGAAACCCACATACCTTAGCTTTGGAGAATTTGCTGATGAAAATTGGAATAGAGACTTGAAGCTTGAGTGAAATCCTTAAGATCCGTAACGAGTTTTGGAGCCCTTGATTTTTAGTAAAATATTTGTTTAAGTGTTTGAGAGAGTATTGGGGAATTTATTGTATGATATGAGGGTAAAATATGGCTAAATATAGGTATTTTTATGAATGGAAAAATTTAGCACCAAGACCCAAAAGTCTTGGACCAAACTATAAATAACTTGGAAAAAATAACACCGGGCGGCAAACCCTTACTGGCAATCAACTTCTTGGAAAATTGAAATTATGATTCGATCGCTTGAAAATTGGGGTTAGACCCATTTCCTAATCAATTTTTTCCTTGATTAAGATTATGAACTTGAATTTTCAATATCACACACGAATTTTGAGATATATGGAAATTGTGATTTTGGGCAATTTTAAGGCACATTTGTGAGCACTTTTTTAGGTCATTTCATGGTTACTTTATGAAGTATAAGTAACCAAGTTTTTCAAGTCATGCTGCGACAATAAATCAGGCACTACTTGGGAGGCAACCTAAGATATTTGATTTAATAGAGGTAGTTTTGTTTTGTTTTTAGCGTCTGAACTTGTAGGTAGTTTATTTTTAGTATTTTGGTTGTAATTTTTGGATATTTGACTAGTTGCATACAAGGTAGCAAGGTGTTTTGTCTAGAATATGTAGGTAAAACACCATATTAGCTATTTTATGATGAATAAGCAACAAGAAGTGCTTCTATGACTAGTTCTATGGGTCGTATAACAAACCTAGACCTGTACATTCACTCGTAGAACACTTCAAGTAAGCAAAGTTATGTTGACCTCAGTCCACAAGCCTACATTATAGCCTGTAGATAAAACTATGGGCCGCGAATGGGGTTTGTGGACCCTAAGTAAGTTTTCTACTTTTGACTAAGTGCTAGGGGTTCTTCGACCTGCTTTATGAGTCATATTTCACTGTACGACTTATATATGGGTCCGTGAAACCTATCACCCAAATTATGGTTTAGCCAGTCTACAAGTTCGAGAACTGTGGCTATAGAATTCTCTACGACCCATAATTAGGGTCTCGTATTGTCTGGGCCCAGTAAGTTGAATTGACTAGCTCAAATTATGAAAAGGGGCCAAATAATTTTGACCCTTACTTTTCTCAAAAAATCCCCAAAATTCATGAACCTTTTTCTTCCTCCAAAAGCAAATTTGACCACCATTTGTCCACTACCCCATCCTTTTCAGTGAGCTTTTTGGCAACTCTAACGATCTAAGGTTCATTCTTTTTCGTCTTCTTTCTTTAATTTCCTATCTTTTTCCTTGAGTTTTTGTAAGCTCTAGCCCTAAAGAAACCTTATAATACCAAAATATGTATGGTTAGATTATATTGATTGATGGGTATGGTAGTCAAATTCTAATAGGTTCGAATACATGGTAGCCTTTGTATTGCTTGGTGTTTAATGTTGATTAAAATGTTACCATTGTATTGAATAGAGGTGAATGCCAAAAAATTATGGATGTGGCCATGTTTGAATATAAGTATGTGAATTCTGTGTCATCATATGTCATTTGAATTGAATAGAATATATTACTTGAGAAACAATGTGTAATTACATGTGTGAGCCTTAATGTCTAAACATACAAATGGTGTCGGTTTGCCAAATAAGCATGTAAAATAAAAATTGATGGGGTCGTATACGATCATTGCATGTGAGGTATTGGGAAGTTGTGAAATCATGTGGGGGTGCAAAATGTCTTGCTTCGGTGCTGATTTTGAATGTTAAACACGTCATTTGGGACCCATTTAATAGACTTGGAAAATTAAATTTTTTGGATATTTCACACCACGATGGTCGGCTACGGCCCCTTGAAATTTCATGAGTGTAGTTTCCCCTAGTAAGAAAATCCAAAAATTGGACAATTTTTGAGATTTTGTCAAATGAGACCTTCTATAAGCCATTGATTAATCTATAACTCATAGAAAGGTCTTGTAGGGACCTGCCTATAGAAATTCCAAACATGAATCATATCTATGACTTATTCTACGATTCATGGTATATTTTAGGAATCATACCTGGTCTCGTAGAAGTAATTTCAAAATTAATGTACTCTATTTTTTACAAGGGCTTTCTATGGCTTATAGTTTTCATTACGGCTAGTAAAAGTGCCTCTGTAGACTCATCTGTAGCCATTTTGGAAATGTTTTTGTTTTTTATTTCTTTACTTATGGAGCTAATCATTTTGTCAAATGTTTCTATTTTAGATACCATGGACGCAAATGCTAGGAAGGATAAGATACGAGCGTAGAGACAACTACGAGATGAGGCCTTGGAGGATTAGGGAAATTCCGAGGCTTGTAGATCATTAGAGGAGCTCAATGTTCTACATGACCTAGACACTGAGTGACCATAGACATGGGCTACCACTAGACAGGTCGACAGTCCCAAACTCAGACTATTGTTGTCCGCTCTCCCTAGTCTGAAGAGGGAGGAGGCAAGGATAGAAACTCTATATAGATTACTCTCTTTGGAGAGGAGTCTGAGTCAAGATCCAACGATAAGTCAGAGACATAGTCTTCAGCAGCACCTCAGGCATCACCCTCACCTCTGGATGCTCTATCTAGCTGGTGGTACTTTGAGGGCATGCAAGCCATCTATCGAGAGGGCATACAAAAGAACGATCGTGGCTGACTAGCTCATTCTATTTTTGAGGATCTTATCTTAAGCCTCCAGGACACCATCAAAGATACATACTCCAACTAGCAAGACCATTACGAAAATACTCCTTGACCATGGTTCAGGAGTTCTTTGTGTCATATATTGCCACCGCCTCAACTATCTTCCCAAGGGGAAGAAACCCGTCACTCAGCCCTAGCAGACATATACCAAGGTGAGGGGTCGATAGATGGATATGTCAGAGACTACTATCCATCGCATGTTATTTTGGCCAGAGTTCCTCGCCCCAATCTACAATAGTGTACGATAAGAGATTAGGGCAGACTTGGAATAAGACCCTCATGAGAGTCTAGAGCCAAAGGGCCTTTTTGATAAGGTAGGTTGTAGACCATATAGTACAATAGGTCCTGAACCTTGAGTGGATTTCTACATCAGCAGAGTCCATAGTGAAGGCCTCACTTAGCTTCACTGGTAGATTTTGATGGGCTGTGGTGAGATCACGGATCCAGCCTACCCTTGGTGATAATACACTTATGCCAAACCATACAGTACTGGTTGCCAGAATCTTGGCTAGCAATGAGATTGACTAGGCCCTCCTAATTGTAGAGCATCCCTAAATATGTCTACTTGCATCCCCTTACCATGCTTGATTTATAGACACTATATAAAGTCGGGGTGTAGAGATACTACATCACTTAAACTCTTTTATTAAGGTTTAGAGGATGCTCAATCCCAGCCAGATAAAGGATGATGATAATCTGGTGGCCATTCAGCGAGCACCACTTCCTCCTTCTTGGATGCCAGAGATGTTTTCTATGGTTCCACTGCCTGAGCCTCTATCTACTACTGCTACTATCGCTCCTATAGCCGAGGGCCCCCCACAGTGTGAGGCTAATGTTGAGAGGGGCCCCAATACTACTACTACTACCCTAGAGGCCATGCCTACACCAACAGCACATGCTAACATGGTTTATGTGTCAGCAGCTTCTATTCAAGCCATGGCATAGAGGCAGGACTGTACAGAGTCCCAGCTAGTTCAGTTATTGCAGTAAATTTATCCATGGGTCTGCCAGGATATTTCAGAGGCCGAGGCTTACATGTAGGCATTTGCAGTGGATGCCATTTAGGAGACACTTACACCCATGGATAGACGCATTACTGCATTTGCGCAGCTAGTTAATCACAGCCCCAGCTTAGTATGACTTATAGATATAATGGTTATTCAGATGGAGATCTAGCATCTACGAACCAAGATAGCAATAGCTCTAGTAGCACTGGTTGTGTTCCCATTAGTCGATCCCACCGAGGTAGTAGTAGTCATAGTTGCACTGTCACATGTGTTGATCTACATTCATTAGTATGATAGCTATCTGATATGCCTTTATAAGTGGTGTGGATACCTGTTATTGAGTCTGAGATGATATATGCCATTAGATTAAGGTTTGTGTGTTACAGTACTACTTATGTAAATTGAGTCTGTCACTTGAGAACATGCAACAATTTTAAGTTGAGAGTATTCATATGCTGTCAAAATACAACACTTTTGATGCTTAAAACTTGGAATTATGTGTGTTCTCAAAGCGATGTTTTTAGATTTGATGTGTTTTTATGTTTTTTCTGCAGGATTGCAGGGTTTGGCTTGATTTTAGGCCACATGTACAAAATTTAAAGTTTTTGCTATTATAAAGTTTCCACGGGTTGTAGTGTTGGTTTCGTAGAAAAGTTCATTGAATGGGAGATTATCTGAAGTTAAATCTACGAACATGTAGACGAGCCATAATACTATATACGAGTCGTAGATATGGTTTCACACCCTAAGGATTAGAAAGTAGGGAGTTGCTAAAAAATCATTAGACGAAACCCTCTATGGGCCATAAGTCTTTACACGACCCATAGATAGGTCTTGTAGAAGACAGACACAAAATTGAAGATGAAGTCCACGAAGCCCCAATTATGGGCCGTACAACTTTATACAACCTGTAGAGATGGTCATAGAGCCTGTCGAACCTAGTTCTCCTATCTTAATTTGGTTTTGTATTTTAAATACTATAAATAGATTTTTAGGTTATTTTTAGTAGAGTACGATAGAGAATACTTCAAGAATCAGTCGAGAATGTGAGAAACATTGTGAAACACTTGGAAAAAATATTTTGTGATCTTAATTTATACTTTTTGATTTTTATTGAAGAGCTTGGATTTCCTTTTCTTAATTCCATTCATGTAAGTGCTTAATTATTCTACTCAATATTATGATTCTTGCATCTACAATGATAATAAGTAGCTAAATCCACGAATAGTATTGTGGTAACCATGAAGAACTAACAATGTAAAACTGAATAATTTATAATTCTTTGAAAGTGTGAATGCGTGTATTAATTAATTCTATTCGTTAGTTGGCAATGTTAAAAATCACATAGTGTTACTAATTGGATTAAGGTAGTAATGAATAAGAAAAGAGATTAAATAACAGGATTAGATTGATGTTGCTCATCTAATCAACCAAACTAGATCAATAGGAGGTTATGCTAGAACAATAAGTAAATGTTAGTAATGTCACACAGCGTGGATGGATTAAATCACATAGTGAAATTTACCTCTCACTTGGATCAAAGGGTTTCGTAAACTTAACCTATTGTTCTGCATGCTACACACTAGAAAAGAATGTGATTATCTTGTCGTGCAAAGTTAGAGAATCATGGGGAACACAATGCCCTAGTTACTCTTCTTACTGGTTTAACACACTTGTCTTAGTTTGGAATTTCTTTCTGCAATCTTATAACACACACACACCCGGCTTTTCTGAAAATAAGTAGGTTAATTAATTTGAATTTCTTGAAATCACTCTAATCCTATCGTATTCCTTGTGGATTTGACCTTAACCTTGCTTAGTTTATATATCTTTACAACGATCACTTTAACCATCAAAAAAGAGGTGTAGCTTAGGGATATCACCCCATCCTCAGACTAAGGGGTTGTGGTGTAGTAGCTGTGGCTAAGCTTGCACCAACTGTTTGGTTGCCACCCTAGTGCATTTTAACTCAATGCCCTCATCTAGATAGACATTGAGCTCCCTAATAGAGAAACTAACTTCAGAGTCTGTAGGCTCATTACAGAGTCTATTCTACATGGCCTCGATCTAATCACGCTTTGGATGGGGAACTATAGTACTTGGAAACACCATAATAAAGCATGCATTTAATACAAAGAATGCAAAAAAATAAAATAAAACAAAATACTCATAGAAGAAACCACAAGGGCTTACCTATAGACTGTAGCGTCAATTACGGGCTAGGAGGCCTTCGTGGAAGATAGGGTACAGTAAATTCAACTGCTGGAACTATAATTACAGGCCCTGTCATGACTTGTAGAATAAATTAACAGTCATAAATTGAGTTGTAGAGTACAAAGTTAGAAACAATTCATGCAGAAATTGAAACTATGAACACCATTTATAGGTCATAGTTTGAACCACGACTTGTAAATAGGTTCATCTAGTATCTTTTGGAAAATAAAAGTTATTAATCTCAAGTTACAAAGGTTAACTACAGTCTATGGATTAAATCATGAGCTATAGAATACCATCATACTTTTTGAAAATAGCAACTTACTTTCCTCAGTCAACTATTTGGTTTCATTATGTCATTATACGAATAAAATTTCAACTAAGTTTTTGTTAAATGAAAAGTTAATGATTACACACGCACAATGACTAGGTCACAGTAAAAGGGTATAGAAAATACATCAATATCGAAATAATGGCAACTCAAACACAGTTCAATGGTTTCAACATGCAATCAACACAACTAAGTCCACCCAACTCATATATACTCAAATTACCATCCTACCCATTAATTACCAATTTAGTCTGAGGTACACAATATTCCCACTACTGACAAATTTAATTTCTTCCACATGGACTACAAAGTGTAAAGATTATGTAATCTTTCAATGGTCCATGTTCTACTACCCCCACTTAATCATCATATCAAGAATATTTCATGGCTCATATACTATATGTAATTTGCATCACTGAGAACTCAAAATCCATACTACATGATTAGACACATAAATGAGTGTACAAGAAAATAAATTAATGAGGCATCAAATCATGTGTTAATCAACTTTCAATGTCAATAACTATGAGTACACATATTAAATCACAATCTAGTATTTCAGTCATCGTAGGGCAAGAAAATCAACAAGTTCAATACCCTTATATTCCTAGGACTAATCAATCAATAAATTTGAAGCATTTACAGAGATGCATACCTGAACTTCAAGAAAAATGTCCAAGAAACTAATGAAAAATACAATACAGAAGCCCTAGGGGTTACACCAAAATAGTGTTCCTTTGATTGAAAAATATGGATAACATAAGCGGTAACTTATACACCTCTTTATTTGCTTTTACCAAGTTAGGTAAAAGTCAGACTTTGATCTAACGAAACCTCGATTATGAGTTGTATCATGTTCTATGGCCTATAAGACTTGGTTTTGTGGTTTCAAAGTCTAAAGTTTCAAGGCCTTGATATTATGAATCCTCCTATGATTCATACAATGTTTCACGGCTTGTTCGTTGGGTTTCATAAGTACCCCTGCATACAGCAAAATTTCAAGAAACTTACCTAGGATGCACAAACCCCTTTCACAGCCTGTAAAAATTTCTATGGACCATAAATTATCTCGTGTATTGAAGTGCACAATTTTTTGCTCTCTAGAAATGGTTCTACGAGCTATGTAAGGGTCTTAGTGTAACCTATGGGTCATGGAACTGCTGTAGGACCATCTTTTCTCACTTTTTGCACTAGTTCGTTATTTTAACCCTATTCCTGTACAATCTCAGTAGACTAAACTACTACCCTATAATTTTACAATATGTGAGTATCAAAATATAGCCAAAATCTTAAAATTAAACTACCTATATGTCCAAAAGTCAAAACTAACAAAAATATATGAAAATTACAGAGAGTATCTTGGGTTGTCTCCCAAGTAGTGCCTAATTTATGATTGCAACATTAATTAGACTATTTGGTAATTTAGACTTGACCAAGTGTCAATACTTCCATTGTCTGCCCTTCATCAACATTGCCGAAGTATGGTATGATTCTTCGGCCATTCACCTTGAACCTTATGACATTTTTCTTTTCTAACTCAAGAGCCTCTTGGTTGAAACCATGTGTCTCTTTGAAGGGTCCCAACCATTTGGACTTGAGTTTTTCAAGAAACAACTTCAAGGTTGAGTTATATAGTAAAACCAAGTCTCTTGGTATGAACATGTGATGTTGAAGGTGATGATCATGTTGCAGCTTCATTCTTTCCTTGTACAGGACTGAGTTCTCATATGCCCCCAAATGAAACTCATCAAGTTCGTTGAGTTGGCTATCCAAATTTAGCATTTTGAGTGCCCACATCACCTTATGCTCAAGATGTACAAGTAAGTGGCAAGCTTTATAAAAAAAACAAGTTGTTAAGGAGATATATCTATAAGTGTCTTGAACGCTGTCTGGTATGCCCATGGTTTATAATCAAGTCATCGCGACCAATTTCTTTCGTTTGCATTCATAGTCTTGGATAAAATCCATTTAATCTCCCTACTAGACACCTCAAATTGCCCACTCATCTGGGAATAAAAAGGAATTTCTAGTTTGCGTTTCAACCCATGCTTCTCCAAAAGAGCCTTGAACAACCTCTTGTAAAAATGGAAACCTCCATCGCTAGTGATTGCCCAATGAGTGCCAAACAAAGAGAAGATATTTCTTTTGACGAATGTGGTGACTCTTTTAACTTCATTATTAGGAAGTTCCATAAGTTTCACCCATTTTGAGACATAGTCCATAGCAACCAAAATGTACTTCTTCCTATAAGAGCAAACAGATGGCTCCATGACGTTTATCCCCCAAATATCAAATAACTCAATCACCATAATGTGGTTTGGCAAGAGTGCATGCTTTAGGAAAACACCATCTTCTCTCTGGCACTTATCACAAGCCCTAGCATAATCATGGGCATCTTGGTAGATGCTTGTTCAGTAGTAGCCACACAATAAGATCTTATGTGTTGTCCAAATTCCACTATGATGCCCTCTTACCAATGATGAATGACAAGCCTCCAAATGCTCATCATCTCCACCTCAAGAACAAAATAGCGAATAATCCTATATGCACAAACACGAAAAAATAAGGTTCATCCCAAAAAAACTTCTTCACATCAAACATTATAACTTACGGTGCTGGTTAGAAGTCAAGTCTAGTGACACAATATCATAAACTAAATAGTTTGCTAATCCGCAAATCATGGTGTCAAATAATGAGATGCTTCCAATACTCTCGCATTAGGGAATGAATCATCAATCTCTACCCCATCATTGAACCTTGCCATGGCCTCATCCTCAAGTCTGGATAGGTGGTATGCAACCTAATTCTTTGTCCCCCTTTTGTCAATCACCTCAGAATAAAAATTTTGGAGAAGAAGTGCCCATCAAATAAATCTTAGTTTCGCATCCTTCTTCGCCAACAAGGACCATAATGTTGAGTGGTCAATATGTACAATGACTTTGGTCCCCAAAAGATATAATGTGAACTTTTCAAATGCAAAGACTTTCAAGTAACTCTTGCTCAGTGACAATGTCATTCTTCTGTACTGCATTGAGAGGTTTGTTGGCATCGTAAATAGGATAAAGTATCTTCTCTCTAAGTTGACCCAAAACATATAATCTCAAAGGGCTGAGTCCAATCTAGAGTAATTATAATAGATACCAAAATCAATCTCTATTTCAGTCCCTCTAATGCTTTCAGATATGCATCATCAAACACAAACTTAGCAACCTTCTTAAGTAGCTTGCACAAGAGATATGCAATCTCATATGAACCTCCCATAGAAGCCTGATGTCCAAAAAAACTTCTCATAGCTGTAATAGAGATAGGTGGAGAAAGTTTCTCAAAAACCTCAACTTTAGATCTATCAGCCTCTATACCTTTGATGAAGATCTACTATCCCAAAATAATACCTTTCTTTACCATGGAGTGACACTTTTCCTAATTCAGCACAAGATAACATTCTTCACATCTCCGAAGCACATCATGCAAATACCTTAGGCAATCATCAAATAAGTCTAAAACCACACAAAAGTCATCTGTAAATACCTAAATAGTTTTCTCAACCATGTTGGAGAAAATAGACATCATACATCTCTGGAATATAGCTAGTGCATTACACAATCCAGATGGCATCCTCTTCAATGTGAAGGTGACAGAAATACATATAAAGGTCATCTTCTCTTGGTATTTTAGAGAAATAGAAATATGATTGTAACTCCAATAACTAAACAAAATAGTACTAGCCTTCACACACCAAATGATCTAGCATCTGGTCCATGAATGGCATAGAGAAGTGATCTTTCTATGTCAATGCATTGAGTTTACAATAGTCCATGCAAACCCTCTAACCTGTGATAGGTCTTATGTTAATTAAATCATTGCTAGCATTTGGAACCAAAATGATGTCTGCCTTTTTTGGATCAAAACATATTGGACCAAACTACAACGATTCCAAAAAGTGCTTGAAAATGTGCCTCAAAAGTTCCCCAAATTGTAATTTCCACATATTATAATATCCATGTGTCATATCAAAAATCCCACTTCTTATTATTGTCGAAGGGGTCAAATGGAATTTCATTTTCCCAAAATTCACTTTCCAGTGAGGTTTTTGTTCCCAAGGCGTGACGCTCTAGGGGCACGTCTCAGTTCATTTTGTGTGCTATTTTTGTTGTTTGGTCCAAGACTTTTGGGTCTTATGCCAAAGTATTCCCATGCATGAAAATACCTATTCTTAGCCATATTTCACCCTCATATCACACAACACATTCCCCAATACTCATTCAAACACTTAGACAAATATTTCACCCAATTCAAGTGTCCCAAACTCACTTCCAGATATCAAGAACTCATTCAAGCTTCAAGGTATCCTTCAAATCTAAGTGAATCTTACTTATGTTGGTTAAGACCATCGTTTGTCCTAACATCAAGCCAAGTTCAAAGGAATTTCCATTGGCCAAGTTTTTCAGAAGTACCGATAGGAGGATCAACTTTAAAGGGGCATATATATTAGCAAACAAAGGACTAGGTGGCCCATATACTTGAATTAGCTTTCCAATGCACTAGGTTTCACCTTATATAGAGCTTAGATACAGAAGTTATGCTCGTTTTCATAGAACTTGTATGTGCAGGGGTATATGAGGGTTTTTTCTAAATTCTGCCTCACTAATGGCATTCTGTAAATTTAGCCATTTCTATTAGTATTTTGGAAATTCCTATGCTATCTTATCATCTCCTAAAGACCTAACCCTATTCCTAAAGATCAAATTCATTCCTCCCATTTGTAATACACTCCAAAATTCTCTCAAGAGCCTCCATCAAAACTCCAATGCAAATTCAAAAAAACTCAAGAGCAAGCTTTGGATTCCCAGAACCACTTCAAACTTCAAGTCTTTCAAAACTCAATTTCAAGAAATTAAAGGTCTAAGGTATGTAGGTTTCATTCATGGGTACCTTTCACCCATAAAGCCCAATCTTCCATTTCTATGAAAATTACATGTTTCCAAATTGTGTTACTTATGGGTATTATTCATTAGATATTATGACCATATACTATATTGGGATTTTATGAAAGTTTGGTTGAAAATGTATGAATACTCAGTTTTTATTCTATACCATGAGATGATTTACCTATTATGATTATCCATCTTTTAAGATTTAAAACCATGATCTCTCTTATGATTTAATGAGGGGTTTCAATGTATTTTGCAATATGGTATTACCAAGTATTCATGGGCTATATTACTTCAAGTTTTCTTGCATGATTTCACTCTTGAATTGTATTATTTTATACTAGCATTACACACCTGCCAAATGTTTGATAAAATATCTGATTATGGTATCTTGTGGAATTAAAGGTCTTATACATGTCATATAAGTTGAATGACTATATGATGATGAAATAATGATGGAATTATGATGGAATGATGATGAAATTATGATATGAAGGAATGTATGTATATGATGATGAAAGGAGTGTATATATATATGATATTATCTCTATAGTGTAGCGGATTAACAAGTTTATCTCGGGTGGTTGTAGGCCCAGGTAAACTATCGAGGGGTTTGTAGCTTGATTGCAAAGCTAGGGGGATGGTAGGCTTAGGTAAGCTTGTTGGTGATTTGTACCCATCAACCTTGTTGGGTATTTGTTCCCATCAATCTTGTTGGGGGGTTTGTATTCCATCAACCTTGTTGGGTTGTTTGTAGTCCATCAACCTTGTGATGGGGTTTGTACCTCATGCGCCTATCCAAGGGGGGTGGTAGGCCCTGGAATACACTATAATGGTCACTCCTTACACTCGTATTATATTCTACATAAGCATGATTTTACTTCAAGCATCATTCACACATATCATACTGTTAGTATGCTATTTATCGCTTATAATTATGCATTTTGCCTATGATGCCTATCTCTTATTGTATTGCATCCTACATACTTGGTACATTCAAATATACTAACACATACTCATTGCCTACATGATATCACCGTGTTAGAACCAGAGATCCTATTGATTCTTGTCGTGGCTAAACGGATTATTCAAGTTAGCTTATGGTGAGTCCTCATGTCCAGGGACAACATATATCTTCTCTCAAGCTTGTGTTTAGAGTATGTTTTGAATGATTGGATTACCTATTGTCATTATTATGAGGGTGAGATCGGTTGCTTGTATTGGCCCCCGCTAAGTATCTAAGGTTTAGAGGTGTTGTTGGACATGTTATCTATCTATGCTATGAGCCTTGAATCTTTCTTTTGTTGGTGCTTATGATATCGAAATTTACCCTTAGTACTAACTCCCCTTGTTTATGCTTCTCTCTTATTGTGATTTTGATTGCTTTAGTGACCAATGATGTACAATGATATGCTATGAGGCTTGTGAAGGGTTACTTTGGGTCCCAGATTTGCCAGTTACATTTAGGCCCTAGGTCAGGGGCATGACATAAACTCACCCATTCATAGTTAGTGATCAGATATATCACACCTGCATCCAACCACTTAATGATTTATTTGCACACAACCTCCTGCATTGCTGGGTTAAGACATCTTTGAGGCTTAATACTTGGCTTATAATCCTTAATAGATTGAATCTTTTGAGTATATATGACTGGTAGGATGCCTATAGTGTCTACAATTGTCCATCTAATAGCCCTTTTGAATCGTTTGAGTACCGAAACTAATACTTCCACCTATTTATCATTAATATTTGCAACAACAATAATAGGCAAAGTATCGTTAGCACCCCCAAAACACATACCTTAGGTGGTTTAGAAAAACCATCAATTCCACCAATGGTGGCTCCTCAAGAGATGGTTGTGTAGGTGGGGACTCGCAATTCTTAAAAATTAACTCAAGATTGAGTTGGTGCTTATGATAACCATGTGCTCCAAGTGACTTAACTGTCTCATTATAATATGGGATGGCATCACTCTTAAAGTTCATTAATATAGCCTCAATACTTTGACACCTAGTCCTTTCTAAATTGATACCTCAAGTTACACTTCATCAATGCTCTCAATAATAGAGACAAATTTTAGATCATCACGTCTTTTCATGAACTAGAAAACATTGAAGACAACTTCTTTGTTATTCAATCTAAACTTGAGTTGACCCAACTCCATATCAACTAGTGCTAGCCCAGTAGCCAGGAATGGTCTTCCCAAGATGATTGTGACATTGAAGCCAGCTTCACAATCATATCATGAAGTCTACAGGGAATATGAAATTCTTAACTCAAACTAGAACATCATAGAGTATCCCCACAGTCTTCTTCACAGTCCTGTCTGCCATTAACAACTGCATTGTAGTCCACGTGAGGGCTCTCAAGCTAAACTGCTTGAAAATGAAAAAGACATTTAGTTAATGCTGGCTCCTATTGTTGCCTAAGCTAGACCTCCTTTTTAAGGCTAAAGTAGTTGCTGTCAAGATATAGAACCTAACTAAGGTTAGGGTGGAAACCAAGGGAATATCATAGACTTAGAGGAATTCAATTGCAATTTTGATTTATTAACCAACTTATCTCCCCCAATGGAAGGGCTTTGGTAATAACTAAAGAAAGCAATGCTAAACTAAAACAAGAGTTTAAACCAATATGGAGATAAACTACGTATTGTTTTCCCCATGATTCCCCAACTTATTATCACCATATAAAACGGTGAGTTAAGTTCACCAAACCCTTTGGCCTAGGCGAGAGAAAAATTTTAGTATGTGATTTGGTCCATTCCCGAGTGTGACATTACTAGCGCTTATATATTTTCCTAGTACAACCTCTCTTTGGCCCAGTTCGCTTGATTAGATGAGAAATATCGATTGAATTTTATTAATTAATCTTTTTTCCTATTCATTACTACCTTGGTCCAGTTAGTTAACACTAAGCAGTTTCTAATGTTGGCCACCATTAGAAAACATTCAAAATGAACAGAATTAACTAATACATGTATGCACACTTTTCAAGAATTACGAATTATTTAGTTTTACGTTATTAGTTATTTAGGGATCCCAAAACCCTAGTTGTTGATTTAGCTACTCATGATCTATGTAAATGCAAGACTTATGAATTTGAATAACATAATAGAGCACTTATATAATTAAATTAAGCACAAGAACATCCAAAGCTTGAATGAGAATCACAAGATGGTAATTAGAAGATGAAGTTAAAGTTTACAAGTGTTTGTCAAACTCGCCAATGTTTTTCTCTACTGTATCTTGCTCTTCTCATTCTAACTTACTGACTCCTTAAGAAAATTACCCTAAAACGAATTTATAATTTTTCAAATACAAATCTAAAATAAAATAGGATAACTGGGTCGACAGGCTCTACGAGGTGCTCTACGGGCTATATATTGATTTATGGTTCATAGTTCAGCTTTGGTAATTTCTTGCTTCAATTCTAGACATGGCTTCTATGACACTCCTATATGGCTCGTAAAAGGTTCTACGACCATAAAGGGTCTCATTTAATGAAATTTCTATAAGTTATCACTTTTTGATCCTCGGGGTACGAGACTTAGTCTATGACTCGTAAATTGTTCCACTACTTGCCTGTATGTTCGTCAATCAAACTTCAAAAATCCACACTTCACTGAAATTGCACACAAAACCTCCTTCACGGTCTGTAGAATACTCCACGGCCCGTATAGGGTCTCGTAGATCTTCAAAATCAAAAAGTTCTACATATTTTATCGCAAAGCAATGCCAACCCTGAAATCCTGCAAAACAAACATAAAAACACATTAAACCTGCTAACATCCCATTGAGAACAGAACAAATTCCAAGTTTTAAGCATAAAAAGTATTGTATTTTGATAGCACATCAACACCGTCAACTTAAAATTGTTGTTTGTCCTCAAGCGATGGGGTCAGTCTGTATAAGCTGCATAATAATACACAGATCTCAATCTAGTGGCATATATCTCATAAAACTTAAGCACATACTCCCCTAAATCTTTTCTAAGCACAATCATATAGTTATCTGGCCAACAAATAAAGACTAATGCATTTGACAATGCAACTATGACAAGCGAGGTACTATCAAAAACCTACAATCACTAAATAAGTCTAATGTTAACAATACATTGTTGGTTCCCTCACACAAAGAAGTCCCATATCTTACTCATAATGATGGTTTCATGTATAATCTTGGGACTGTGCAAAATCACTCACTCTCACAAAAGACATTTGCGTATGATGTCCAATACCATATGCTTGCCCCTATACTCATGACTAAGACCTTTGACTACTTAGACTAGGGTCACTTTAGGACTTTAAAGGCTTGTAATGTGGGCTCGAGGTCTTTTTTATGATGCTTTGGGAAAATAGTGACTAAGGACCTTCTTGACACTGCATTTTTCTATACTTTTGCCCTACCAACACCATTACTTTTATTCCATTCTCCCTTACTCCTTTTTCAAGCTTGTCTGGGTGCTTTCTTTTGATTTTTCAACTTTTTACCTTGTATTTATACTTATTTTTTTCTTTTTAACTCATACTAAGCATCACCCATTTTTTTCTTGCACCTAATACATATTTTCCCCCTTTTCCGTGTATCACTAACTTTTCCCTTCATTTTTTGGTTTACCCTTACACCAGCCACCCTCAACTTTGGCTTTTGACCTGAGTTGAGATGTACATTATCCAACCTCAGAACCAGGCCCACTTTTGATAGCCATCCTAAACTTAGGCTTTTTGAATTTGTCAAGGTGCATAATAACCAAGGAAGGACCAGGGCCAATTTTAAGATTTTACAACTAGCAAGGCTAGGTCACTTAAGTCTTTAAAAAGAAATGGTACTTGTCAGGATCAATCATTAGAGTCAAGGGATATTCTGCACATTTAGTTGGTTATTTAGGCTAAGTGGACTTTTATGATCAGCGACCTAAGATACTTTCCTAACCTAAAGTCAAAGTCGGAGTAATAGTATAAGTTCTGAATTGAAACAAAGTATATGATTTAGCAAATCAAGCTCCCATTCACGTGACACTGATTACATTATGAACACAGACTCTCATATCATGCTTTTCATCTCAATTTTACCGTTATCAAAACAAGCATTGCCATCACACTTAACCATGCATGATTGCTACCTAGACTAAATAATCAAAAATATGGTGAGTATAATTTTTCAGAAAAATCACCAAACACATATATGCCATAGATATAAATACTATTGGCTACCAATACTATCTAAATATTCTAAACATGTCAGTTCAACAGAACATAAATATCCATGGGGAAAAAGAACATAGCCAAGAAAACCCCTAAGATTAAAAAATTAGGATAGTTATAGGCCACGACTACTCAAACTTCACTGAGGCCTATAACTACCCATACACCATCAAAAAAGAGGTGTATTGTTATCAATGCACACGGTCAAAACAAAGTAAAGAACTTCGATTAAAAATATACTGAGGCACCCAAGCGCCAGTGTCTACCCTAGGTTACCTTCCAAGCAGTGCCTAATCTATTGTCGTGATACCACTTGGATAAATTAGTTACTTAGAGTTCACCAAGTGACCAAACCTCGTTCTTTAGATCATCTAGTCTTTTCATTAACTGACATATATTGAAGATAACTTCTTTATTGTTCAATATAAACCTGAGTTGACCATCTTTTATATCTACTAGTGCTCGACCAGT
The DNA here is from genome assembly GCA_025642045.1 of Solanum sejunctum. Taxonomy (NCBI): domain Eukaryota; kingdom Viridiplantae; phylum Streptophyta; class Magnoliopsida; order Solanales; family Solanaceae; genus Solanum; species Solanum sejunctum. The sequence continues at coordinate 9,475 of JAOTQJ010199369.1, read as the reverse complement.
GTCTAGGAATGGCCTTCGCTAGATGATCGGAATGTCAAATTCAACTTCGCAAACTAAGATCACAAAGTCTGTAAGGAATGTGAATTTTTCAACTTTTACAAGCACATCATAAAGTATCCCCACAGGCTTCTTTATCGTGTGGTCAACCATTACTAACTGTATGCTTGTCGGAGTCGGGGTGACAAGTCCTAGCATCTTAAGACCACAAGGGGCATTAGATTTATGCTGGCACTAATATCATATAATGCCCTTTCAAAATCCATATCTAAATGGCGCAGGGTACGATAAAAGTGTCAGTATCTTCTTATTTTTGAATGGACGACCTCATACCTATTGCACTTCAATGTTAGATTTCTTGGGAGAGCTCCTGACTCATAGCATTCTTGTTCATGACCATGTCCCTCATGAACATTTCGTATCCTCGTATTTCTCTAGTACCTTAATAAGAAGGATGTTCATGGAGAGTTATTTCAGCATGGAGAAGAAGTGCTTGAACTTGCCCTCCTTCTCCTTCTTAACTCTTTTAAGGAACGAAGGAGGATGTCTAAGAATGGGTTTCAGCTTCTGTGGCGTATCTGCACCATCATTCACCCTATTCTTGCCGTGATCATCTCTGGTGTACACATATTTGACCTCAATTGTCTCCTTTAGAACATCATCCTCATCCACTGGCATGGGAGGATCAATGGTACTCTTGCCACCATGAGTAGTAACCGGCATGCACTAGGCAGTGTACCCCTCTGATGCTATTTAATTTGATTTGACACTTGATAAATCTATTGCTCACGTTGTTCGATAATAGTAGAAGGATACTCAATTTTTCTGATTTATACTGAAGATCTTATACTTCATCCCCTTTAGAGTCTCATCTTGTGCCTTAGCTTTCTTCAATAGGCGGTCAAACATCTTCTCAACTCTGGAACTACAAGCATCGGTGTTGCTTTTGTATGGTGGCATATAAGGACTGATCATACCCAAGGTACACCTCTCTTTTGGAGGATAAAGCGGTGGTTGCCAAATATATAACCTAACTAAGGTTAGGGTCCAATCCCATAGAGAATACGGAGACTTCCAAATTAATTCACTAATAAACAATTCGAGTATTAACTAACTCAATTCCCCAAAAAAGGGGGTGGGCGTGGGGGTTGCAATGATTGATAAGAAATCAAACTAAACTAACTAAAACAAGAGATAATCAGTAATAGAGAGAAGCTTTGAAATTGTGTTCCCCATGATTCACCAACTCAATATCCCAAGATAACCCAATTCTCGAACAGAGTATAGCATATAGGATGGTAATTTAAGTTCACCAAGCCCTTTAGTCAAAGGTGAGAGGAAAATTTCACTATGTGACCTGGCCCATCTCCATAGTGTTCCATACTAACCATTAGCCATAGTACCAGTCAATTACCTCTTGATCTAGTTCAGTTGATTAGATGATAATACATCATCGAATCCCGTTAACCAATCTCTTTTCCTATTCATTACCACCTAGATCGGGAAGGTAACACTAGGAAAGTTATAATGTTTGCCACTACTAGAAAACATGTAAAACAAAGAGAATTGATTAATACATGTAAATACCCATTCAAAGAATTGCAAATTATGTGGGTTTATTTAGTTAAATCTTCACGGTTGCAATAACTTCAAGTTATGGGTTTAGCTACTAATGCTATAGGTACATGAAGAAACTATGAATTGAGAAGGCATAACTAATTACTTTCCCAATTGGATTGAAGATCAAGCAAACCCAAATTGTATTAAGAATTGATGATGTTCACACTCCAATAAGAAAGTCATCGCTGTCACTAATTAACCTAGCCAAAGGTTAAGGTCGAATCCACAGGGAATACAGGGCTTGACTAAAAGAATTCACTATCAATCATTTCTAGTATTTGTAACTAAAATCTCTAAATAGGGGGTGTTTATGATTTACAAACAAAACTAAAATAAATATGATACAACTATACGAGAAAATACTCAATTTTAGGGACAACTAGGTAATTATGTTCCCCATGGTTCATTGACTCGATTACACTAGACAACTTAACTACATTTGGAGATTTGCATGCTGGATGGTAACATATGTTCTTCCAGCCCTCTTGTGAAGGTGAAGGTCGAATTTCACCATGGCGCCTAGTCGACAACCATGGTGTGCTAACTAACTACTACCTATTATCCCAGTCAACCTCCCCTTGGTCACTACCTTATCATCTACTCCCATTTTCCTACTAGTCACTACCTTGGTCGGGATTGGGATAGTAGGCAGGGTTTGGTATTGGCTACAACCAAACAATAATGATAATGAAGGGAAATAGATAATACATGTAAAACACCAATCGTAGAAATGCAATAAATCTAGGTCATTTCAAGTCAACTACCCATAGTTCCAACAACACCAAGTTGTGGGTGCTTAGCTACACATGGCTAAGGAAAAACCAACAAAAATTCAAATAGAAGACATAGTTGATAATTTTACCCAAAGCAATGAATAGTGATACACCACAAGTTGCAAATCACAAGCTTGATAGTTTGAGAATCAATAGAAAGTAGGATTTGCACTCCCAAAAATAGGTTTTCTAAGAGAAATTGAAAATCTATCCTAGAACCCTAAAATTATCTACAGAGAATATTCAAAGGCAATTATTTAATGTTCTAATCTGGTCTTCCCCAAAATAAAACCATAAAATTACATAGAAAAGACAACTAGCAGATGGTACATCTCACAGGTACGACTCATAGGGTGACCTATGAGTCATAATCGGGGTCTCGTATCAAGCATTTGGCATTTTGGACTTGACTATTATGGCCCACTGATGTAAGACATTATTTGAGCTGTGACTTGTATGCTCTTCTCATATTCTAGGCTTTTAATTTTTGGTCCAAAATTTTGGCTCTATGTTTCTGGCTACGGTTCTACCAATATGAGTCATATTGAGACCTATGACTCGTAGAATGGCCTCGTAGGGCTGAGCCCCACTTAGCAAATTTTTTGATTTTTTCTTTCTTTTTCCTGCTAAGAGATTACCCTGCGACTCATAACTTGGGCTATGACTCGTAGGTGAGCTCCTATGTTCTACAGTTCAGCATAATCTGCAATTTTCTCCAAAATCATGCCAACCTACCTTTACTGCAATAACAGCACAAAAACACATAAAAATGATAAATGGTCACATTAAGGACTCACAAAATTCGTTGTTTTAGGCATCAAATGTACTACATTTTGACAGCACATCAACATATTCAACTTAGAATTGTTGCTTGTCCTCAAGCGATGACTCAATCTAAGTAGACAATGAGAAACACATTACAGTAATACTAATGGTATATACATCATTTACTCTAATTTAGGTACCCAACTTTCATTTCGAAATAAAATTACAAGGCTACTAAACAAAACAAACCATAAAGATGCATCTGGCAACCCAACTATGATAAGCTAAGGAGCATCAACCATCCACAATCACTGGTATAATCATATGCTAATCAAGTAATGCAAATGCCCTTACAGAAAAGAAGTCCCTCTTACTCACTCAGAAAGTATTTCAAATTCGGGGACTGAGAAAGCATTCTCACTTTCACAAATGAAATTCATGCAAAATGACTAACACCACAGGCTTGCCTCTATACACAATTTTCGTATTGGTGACAAAGTGGATTTGGATCACTTATAGGATTTAATTTAGTGCTTTAGTATGTCATTTTAAGCAAGTACTGCCTAAAAGTTATCATTGAACCATGTTTACCAACACCATTACCTTCATAACCCAAACATTTTCACTAAATCCACCCTTATTCTCCTAGTTCAAGCTTTCTCCTGGTGCTTTCACTCTCTTGTTCAGTTGTGCCTTATTTGTGAACTCATTTTTTCTATTTTCTTCAATTCAAGGGACTTTTCTTTTCTTTTTCCTCCCCGAGCTCATGGATTTTCATTTCTTTGTTTATTTTTTTCTCCAACTAACCATCTCATTTTCATTAATTTACCACAATAAGGGCCACCCTCAACTTAGGCTTTAAGCCTGAGGTGAAGTACACAATATCGATTATCTAAATCAGGGCCACCATTTATAGTGGCCCTCAACTTAGGATTTCAGCCTTAATCAAGGTTTGCATGTTCAAGGATAGACCAGGGGCTAATATCAAGGTATTTTATAAAATAAAGCTGAGCTAGATAGGTGTCATGAAAGATTTGAGTGCATGAGAGGCTCAAACATTTGGAACAAAGGGTTCACTAACATATTTGGTAGGTCATTTAGGCAAGAGTGGGCTTACTAAAAGTACAAAGGCCTAAGATCCCTTCTAACTCAACCACAGCACCAAACCAATCTTAAAGTAACAAGGTAAGTTCTAAGTCTATATATGATACACGAATGCGGCAAAATAAGATCACGACACACATGACATTGCACAAACAATCAAGTATAGATTTACAGTTCATGCTTCCAGCCTCAACTTACCATTGCATTATCTGAACAAACATTACTAGATAATTAATATGCATGATTGAATCAATAACCAACAATCTCAAAAATTTTGAGGGTACCAAAATTTTTCAAAATAATCAAAAAGCATTTAAAGACTATGTATACGCCAAAAGACCATACTACTATGTATTTATACATTATCCACAATACCTATACATATCGGTTCAATAGAAAATTAAAACATCCCCCAGGAAAAAAACCACAAGAAAATCTTTGGAATCAAAAATAGAGGAAGTTATGGACTCAAGGCTACTCAGACTTCACCTTAATCCATATCTTCCCATACCCCACCAAAATAGAATACTTGGTCCTCCAAGTAAAGACATGAATGAAAGCCAAATAATGGAAACAAATATATGTATATATACATTAAAAACTCACATTTTAACACTAAAGATCAAAAATAAAAGTAAAAGCTACATTAAAGACAAAACATTTAAACAAATCCGAAACAAACATAAAGAAAATATTGTCCAACAAAAAGATCAAAGTATCTATGGATAGAAAATAAGTACTAGGGTCAAAAATCAAATATCATGGTGCTCAAGCACCGGCATCTGTTTGGTCAGCAGGGTCTTGGTTCACAGCCTCCTCCTCAGTAGCCTAGGCTATAGCGGTGTGTGAATTGCCCTCTCCATGTAAAGTCTGTTGCTCCCTATCTCTTTGTATAGCTGCATCAGTATCGATTCCTACACCACAGACTCTGTTATCGGCTTCTCTTCTAGTGCTGATGGGTCATTAGGTCTATGCCTCTTTTGGTTTATCTTCATATCATCTTCATGTCATCTGTATAGAGGGGCCTCTTCCCGTGGGCATGCGGGCAGTTAGCTAATCAGCCAAAAACCTCATGATCCGCTGGTACCACCTCTGGGACTGTAATAGAGGCTACTAACATATGCAATAAGTCAGCCTTAAACTTGGCAAACTCTTCTATCACTACGCTCACATCAGCAGGTCGAGCACCCTCAAGCCTCCTCTGGACTCTCACCTCGAAGATATCTACTTGGGCATCCATCGTGTAACTCTTTCATCTACCAAATCATGGGTATTCACCCTCTACTATGAGTCCTGTATGGTCTTTTTGATCTATGGTCTGACCTTAGTTGCTAAAGCCTGTAATCTGAGCTCCGCTATAGCTACCCTGCACACCAATGCATGAAAAGCAACAACAGCGATAAGAGAATCAACCTGCATAGAAGATGATACTGGTGCGGAAGTACTGGAAGATGGAGTAGACTCAATCCCGATAGCTAGTAAAGGCTCTACAGCAAATGGAGTAGTGCCGGTGATAGCTAGAGTCGAACTCTGAGTCTGATGGTCAACTGGGAATCGATCAGGAATAAGAGGTGGAACAGCTCTCTGTAAGGCTACTGGTTTCTCATCAGCCTTGATTATACTGGGGTCCATCATATGTATAGCCTCTTTATGAGGGTATAAGTGGAGAGAGACCTGCACCCCAGCCGCTTGCATAATCTATGTATCAAGATGGGAAATAACAATGCCTGCTGGATACAGATAGCCGACTCATGGATCTGCTCTGCCATAATGCGAGCCTAGTCAATTTCATACCCTGCCAAGATGCTACCCAGTAATAGTGCCCTCTCCAATATGATCACATTTTCTATAGATGTGGGTTTGACGCCCTAATGGATAATAGACCATTAAGACTTTGTTCAAAACGAGAGGTGAGACTTTAAAATAGACTCAATGAGGGTTGTGACCCACGTCGACTCGACACCTTTCTCATAAATTTAGCTCATTATCTATCTAAGGAGCTTTGTTCTTAGCTCAATATTCTTCTGATTAACCGCCCTCATACTTGCAATATTATTGTCATACTCAGCGGTCGAATACGGCATCTTGTAGTTTGGCCCAAACTGGACCCTCTGAATGGTCTCTTCTAAGAAATCCACCACCTCTCCTCTGACTAGAACTTCACTCAACCATGGTTGATCAATGGCCTTCTTGTGCCTTAGAAGATCTCTACAACGGTAGAATAGTAGGAGGCATAGAAATCCTGGACAAAATAGGGGGCATGCTTTCCCAATACTTGTGATAGCTATCCGAGCCAATGGCGCTCTATTTTAGCCTCCAAACCTAGTATACTTCTTAGACTTAAGTCTTTCACCTTTGCCTCTTCATAGAATCACTACACCGACCTCCATTAACCTTTCAGTGCTAGTCCCTTTTAATAAATCTCTTTCATCTATAGAACACACCATTTTGTGTTTTGGGTATCTGTAGAGGTGACAATATAAGTAGAATTAGTTGGCTGTGGGGGAGCAGTCTCCTTTGGCTGAACTTGAGAAACTTCAAGAGAATCAGACTCAGAAAGTGAGATATCATCGTCTGATCCTTTTTCATTATCCTCCTCTTTAGACTGGGAAGGGCTATCTACTTCCATCAGAACTCTTCTTGCTTAGGATTTTATCAATGGCACATTAGCTTCAAGGTCAGGGTGCACGTCTATATCTTCAGTGGATTGATCATCATTTGATGTCTTATCTCTCAGTCGGTATCCTAAAGTTGAGGCACACCCCATCAACCTTATGGAGGCATTGTATCTGAAAAGCCACCATATACCAAATTATGAGTCCCATGATGTTTTGTTCCAACAAATGAGTAATACAAAACACTCAAACAAGAAATAACAAAATCAGTAAAGTAAATACACTAAACTAGATGTAGGTCCGTAAGAATGAGGTGAAGGTACGACTCATAAAATATCCTACAAGTCATAGTATGGGCTCGCACCTTATGCCAGCATAATTTTTATAACTCATATTAGGTCCACGAGACCACCACTCAAGTAGTAACGAGTGTAGCAAATCATAGGGTAATCTCGTATGGAAAGTGTTAAGGCACACTAGGTGATTATTGCCTTCTATGAAGGGTCTCTATGTCTCATAGGGTGACCTACAACTTATAGTGGGTCCTCAGAGCAGAAAATAACACCCTGGGTGCCTCTACCCTTTCCACAATGACCTCAAACCAACCAAGAAGCATATGAAATAAAAAAGGCACAATCATCCCTATAACAAGTCTAATCAATCCACTTTATCATTATCCCATAATACAACACGAATCCCTCCTCTCATTCAAAATATTTCTAGGCTGAACTAATTTTGAAAATTGCCCATCTAAACCATAGTATAGATCATACAGAGGCACACAAAGGTTCTCACAAACTCAGACAAGAGTATTCCACAGAGTAAAATTAGAACACCTAATACTCAAGAACTATAACCTCACCATGGTCTTGCCAAATAATAACTTAAGTATCATAAATCAATCTCATATGACTACAGCATCAAGCTTTATAATCACCAAGCAAGGGTAGAAATATAGAATTGAATCATATTTTTCATAATAACCAAATCATTTTCAAATGGTTTCACTTACCATGATCACATAACATTCATTCAAACATCCACAAAGCATGAACATAGTATGGATGTTCCAAACTTAACCATGAGAATTTACCAGATGAAAAGATGAAGGTGTGATGAGATGAAGAAAAGCTGAAACCATGGTGGAATGCACTTGTTGGGAGATATTGGTTGAAAAATGGATTGGGGTTGAATGGAACAATATTAAAAAGTGTTTGGGGGGTTATAAGGGAAGAAAAAACATTTCAAGGAGTAAAATGAGGAGTCAAAAGACATTTTCCCTTTTATATACCCAACCGGGTCACTTTTAAAATACTGCAGATCGGGTCTATGAGACCTCGACTACGAGTTGTAGTGTATCCTCTGACTCGTAGGTCCTGGTCTCGTATCAGGCTTCAAAACTTGGAAAAATTTAAAATGCATGCCTAAGCACTATGAATCCCACTTAGACTCGTAGAGGACTCTATGAATAGTAAAATTAGCTCGTAGTATGTGTGTCAATTTTCAATAATCATTGTTTCCCTCTACGGGGCAAGACTATGAGTCGTAGTGTTGACTATGACTCGTAGGCCTGCTCCAATTACTATTTTCTTCAACATTTCAGCTCTTGACCTATACCTGCAAACCATACTTAAGAATATACCACCTTTCAGAATGATACAACTCATCTAATGTTGGTAAGCAGTAAAAAACAAGCATCAAACTACTACCTAACAACTTAAACATCCAAATTATACTTTAAAAAATAAAAACATCACAGATACTTGGGTTGCCTCCCAAAAAGCGCATTGTTTAACATGTGGCTCGACTTTGTCATCCTCCATTATCAATAGTCACTAAGGGCCCACACGTCTCTCTTCAACTCATCCGAGTGTTTCATTGATTGGAGGATGTCAAACACGACCTTTGTATCATTAACCTTGAACCAAAGATGTCTTGAATCCATATTGTTAGAACCCATAACTTAACTTAAACCCCGAAAGTCTTTAATTGGTTCGATTTAATAAAGTTTGGGACCGAATGCAAAATTTCTTTTAAGTTTAGTCCTTAAGCATAATTTGTGATGGGGTCAAATATATATGTAAGCTTTTGATTGGTCCAAGTAACCCCCTTGTTGCCTATATGTATATGAGGGTGTCTTGTACACGATCAACAAGTCCCATACTTAGCCATATTTGAAAAAAAAAAATTGCACAAGTTGTAGACCCTCTCGGGTTGCTACAGTGAATTCAAAAAAAATTTAATTTTTTGTGTTTTCGATTATTTGACGCTTCAAGCTCGGAATATTGAATCCTCTAAGTAGCGTGGAGGCGTTGGTTGGTCAAGAAAATGTGTAGTTTAGCGGCTACAAAGGATTTGGGTGTAGTAAAAGATAAGGTATGTTAATTTTTATCTTTGTTTATGTTAATTAAAGTTTGTGAAGGTGTTAGGAATGTGTTAAAATGAAGGAAAAACACGAAAATAGGATTAGTTGTTAGTAGAATTACGAATTTCGAATTTGTGATCGAATTGGGAACAAGATTGGATATGGCTATATATTGAATTATTGTCATGTATTTGTGTTTACTTGTCATGAAAATAGTCTTTATGGGGTGAAAGAAG